>JBBPCX010103501.1:0-22524 GCA_037974365.1 Hydrocynus forskahlii
GTCCTTCTCGATCTGTCAGCAGCCTTTGATACAGTCGACCACCACATCCTCCTCCACCGCCTACAACACCTCACAGGATTCACTGGCACCACCCTGGATTGGTTTCAGTCATACCTCACCGACAGATCTAAGTTCGTCTCCATTGGACATGCTAAATCACTGAGTCATCCTGTCACCTGTGGTGTCCCTCAGGGATCAGTCTTGGGCCCCCTTCTTTTTAACTTATACATGGCACCACTTGGGCGCATCAGCAGTAGCTACAGGGTCTCATTCCACTGCTACGCAGATGATACCCAGCTCTACCTGAGGACACACTGTTATGGACACACTGCTACCGAGCTCTACCTGAAGCTGGGTAGCAGTGTGTCCATCATCCTACCTACTTTTGTTCAAAAACAGAAGTAATTAAAATTGGCACTCCACACCAAATTCAACAACAAAAAAGCCTCAGCATCTCTTTCTTCGGTCAGAACATTTCCCTTTCTAAAACAGTCACCAACCTTGGTGTTATTTTTGATCTTCAACTCACCTTTGAAAGCCATATCAAGCACATTTGCAAAACCTCCTTTTTCCACCTCAGAAATATTGCTAAACCCACACGCTCCCTCTTTGATGCAGAAAAACCAGTGCATGCCTTTGTCTCCTCAAGACTGGACTACTGTAATGTCCTTCTTATCGGGATTCCTGACAAGAACATTCAAAAACTTCAGTATGTTCAGAACAGTGCTGCCAGGGTCCTGATGAGAGTGAGGAAACACAAGCACATCACCCCCATCCTCCATTCACAGCACTGGCTTCCTGTTTCTGCCCGGATCACCAGCAAAATCTCCCTGCTCACCTTCCAGTGTCTGCATGGTAATGCACCATCATACTTAAAAGAACTCCTCACCCCCCACTGCCACTCACACATACTCCGCTCCACCAACACCCACCTTCTTCTCCCTCCCAGGACTCGCTCCTGCACCACTGGAGACAGGGCCTTCTCCTGCGCTGCCCCACGACTGTGGAATGCCCTACCCCCACATTTGAGGGCTCCACAGACTGACGTGTTTAAAAAAAAAGCCTGAAAACATTTCTCTTTAGCCATTGTTTTTAATGATTGCTTGCTGTTTTTTAATGTTTAATGTTTTACTCCTCTCGGTTTTCAATGCTGTATTTTAATATAATGTTATTTACACTGTCTGCATGCACTTTGAGATTTTTTGTAAAATGTAAACTTCATTTTTAAATAAAATGTTTATTATTTTTATTATTATTATTATTATTAGATCTGTACAGAAGGCCAGGTTTGAAATGGCTTGGATTGGGTTCAAGTAGATTCTGTGAAATTACATGACATTGCATTCTATTACATTCATTTGGCAGATGTTTTTATCCAAAGCAACTTGCAACTTGAGGACACACTCAAGCTTCAGGACAGTGTAAAAACCAGAGAAGAGTTCTAAGTGCTAAAATCTCTACATAGGGAGTTGCGCAAGAAGATTAAGCTTAATCAGAAGAGGAAGTGTGATTTATGATAGATGACATGTACCAGGAGTTGGGTGGCATACCGAGCCAGGTATGGCCTGATTTTTATGATTATATGATGTGAAATGATTTGATTGAGAAATCGATGTGATGTGGTCAGGGAATGATAGCTGATCATCAGTCATGACATCCAGGTTTCTAACCAACTTGGATGTGGTGAGGAGTAAAATTTTATATTGATACTGTGAAGGTTGGGATGGGATAACCAGAAGTTCCTTCTTGGCAAGGATATGTCTGATGGACAAGCCGTGATGCGTGTCGAGATGGTGTGGTTGTCCGGTAGGAAGGACAGGCATAGCTGTGTATTATCATAGCAGTGATAAGAGAAGCCATGGCAGTAGATAATTGAGCCCAAGGAGGTGGTATAAATTGCAAAAAGCAGAGGCCCCAGAACTGAGCCATGGGGTTCAGTGGTCAGCTGATGGGATGGCAAGGTTCGTCCCAACCATGATACCTTGAATGAACAGCCTGAGAAAAATACTGATCTTCATGAAAATTAGTCATTGGATACGGATCAGTGGAGTTCCTCAGCTTTCACTTCCTCAAAGGGCTATTTGCTTTGCATGAAGTCCCTTGTATTTCCTGTGTCATGAATAACTTACCAAGATGTGGATTTAAATAGATAATCCAGAAGTTGTCAAGGAAATTCATTTCTGAAAAGCATCAGTGTCATGAAGGGTGAATTAACCTTTGTGTGTCTTTTCTCAGAAGGCTTTTGCCTAACTTTTGCTCGCACCCAACACACATGAGTTCATCTAAGCACCAGACTCAGGACCTGATACTAAAGGCAACTAAAATATATTGAAACGGACAAGGGTGGAGTGTGCATGTTCTCCCAATGTTTGCATTTTCTGTTAGTTGCTCCAGTTTCCTCCAACAGTCCAATGACATGCATGTCAGGAGAACTGGAGATGCATAATTGCTTGTGTGACTGTGTGCATGAATATGTGCATGGATGTGGTTTTTGTGTCTGCCTAGGTTATTTCTTCACTTTTTGCCCAATGAGTGATGGGTCAGGCTCTAGGACACCCCTCCAACCCTGGTTAAGAATAAGCAGCAGGAAAGCAGTGATGCACTAGCCCACAATGCATGCATCATTTACATGGAAGGATCCTGAAAAGGTAACTTTGTGTATAATCACAACAGTTATTGAGCAAAGACTGAACTTTTTGGCTACCAATGAATTTGTTTTAAAGAACAGTTTGCAAGCCGTTAAACACAAGCAGTTTTGTGGCAGGCAGTAACACAGGTAATGTTGTGGAGATAAAGGGAACAAAGGTGTCATGTCTCCCACGGGGAAGGTGGGGCAGGCGCGGGGAGGCTAGCGTGGGGACCAGAGGAGCACCAGGGAAGACACCCCTCTGAGCTAGCTTGGGAGCCGGTGTGCTTGGTGCCAATAAAGAAGACCGCATCCTTGGGGTTGCTGTGGGCGCCGACCTCAGCGCGCTTAAGATGGGCACGAATGTCCACGTCCTGGGTGCAGGCATGGGAGCCGGCCTGGGGGCCAGTGTGGGGACCAGAGGAGCACCAGGGAAGACGTTCCTTGGAACAAGCTCGGGAGCTGGTGTGCTCAGTACGGGCACAGGAGCCTGCATCCTCAGTGCTGGCTTGGGTGCTAGCCTCGGTGCTATCCTGGGTGCTAGCCTCAGTGCTAGCCTGGGGACCAGAGGAGCACCAGGGAAGATGTCCCTCTGAGCCGGCGGGGGAGCTGGCGTGCTCGATGCGAGCACACCATTGTATCCCACGTGCCCGTAGGGAAATTGGTAAAAGGTCAGTCCATCTGTCATGTCTCTCATGGGAAAGGAGGTGCAGGTGCGGATTTCCAGTTTTTCTTGACTCTTATTAACAAAACACAAAGAAGGTGCGAGGGCCAAAACAAAAGAAAACCTGAAGCAGTGACAACAGTACACTTAAGACTAACACAACTTTCTAAACACTGATGATGGTGGACCGATCCTGGGTTGCATCCCAGGGGAACTTATATACAAACACTACATGAAGCAATAAGGACACACAATCACTTTAATAGAAACTCAAATTACATGAAATTAGATACCATGGACACAGACAATTTTATGATTGTCCCAACAAAAGTCCATATAACAGAAAATGGTGGCCTCTAGCAGCCACTGACCAGAGACATCACAAAAGGATTCTACTAAATAGTAACAAATTCTGGTTGTGCTCTACAGTTGTACAAAGAACTGATGCAGAAACAAGGTAGGTTCATTGAAATCAACACCAAACCCGAAACACTTTCCTACAAAAAAAAAAAGAAAAAGAAATTATATATATATATATATATATATGTATATATATGTGTGTGTGTATGTGTGTGTGTGTGTGTGTGTGTGTGCACGTGTGTGTGTGTGTGTATGTGTGTGTGTTAACGACCAAGTGTTCTTTTTATTTGCCTATTTGCCTGTACTTCAGTCAGACATATAAAAGTTTACATACGTCAGTCTCTGACATTTTCTTTCTGAGAAAGAGAAAACATGTGAGATGAGTGAGCGTGGAGACATAAGCGGAAACTTACACTCAAAGTGACATGTAATTACCAAAACAGAGACTTTTGCTAACGTTTTACTTGCACGATTGATTGATTTGATGTCGCCGTATAGCTGACACCAATTATCCCCTGATGACAAATGACAGTTTCAGGGGCAGCCCCTTTAATACGAATGGTAACTACAGGCTCAGGGTGTCGTCTTCATGAAATCAAACGCTTTGGCTTTTTTTTTGACTAATCAGACAATTCAGTGTCTGCTACACTCACTGAAAGTACTAAAACAGCATGACATTAAAAAGGAAATTCCAATACTTGTTTTATTTCAGGCTTTTAAGGTCAAAGCTCAAAACATTTTAACATCCATTTGAGATTTAGCGCAGTAATTTTGCCCAAAGTATATAAGAACAAAATAGCTACATTGCAATAAGTACTCATCCAAACAAGAACAAAAACAATATTGATGCTTAAAATGAATTGGGAAAAATGGATCAGAAACATTTAGAATCCAGAGAGTTCACAGAATTCTGCTTCATCAGGTTATTGGAACCCCTACTCACAGAAAAATGTTTTGTACTGTTTTCACAAAAACACTAGCACTGCTGTGGATTTCATTTGGCTGCCTCTGATCTGGTGTTTGGATCTGCTTGTGAATTTTAATTACACACCTTTACAGAAATGTGAGCATTACCTAATGCCTGCATGGGATTCTAGCAGCATGTTAGTGCCAAGCTAACAACATTTCACACAAGGAGCTTTTGGCCATTCTAGATTATAGATAAACATTTGAAATCCATCCAGTCATGATGTTACTTTAAAACTCTGTGTTCACTGTGGCATTTATGGTGACCTGAGAATATGTACAAAGGCTTTGCGTTGTGAATTCACTTCATCAGCCACTTTGCCACATAGACAGATGACTGGAAACACATAGTTAACAAATTGGGGATATAACCTTAAAAACCTGATTCATCCTCAACTGGTTTGTGCCTGTTAGCCAAGGGTCATGCATGCCAAGACTGTAAGAACTGCTAATCAGAATGCATGTTCCTCAAACATTAAAGATATAATTTGGCATGAAATTATTTTTGACGAGACACTGGATATGGTACACTTTTCTGGAACAAGGCATCAGCCAATCTGAATTTCACCTCTGCTCTCTATTTACTTGGTCTTCTGGAAATGATAGAGGGCTTACTGGCATTTACATCTATGCTATCAAATTCAGGCGCCATGGGTAACGTTGTTTGAATATCTGGCATTCAAAATAAGTCACTTCTCGCCATATTGTTGCACTCACTGTATTTAATTGACTTTTTCAGCACGTTTATTTATTTTATTTTACTGTGCTGTGTTTTGCCAGATTTGTTGTGCTTCTGCTCAATGTGGTCTTTGATATTAATCTTGTCATCACTTGTGCTTGCTTTGCATTATTCTTTTTATTTTATTTTACTTATTTTACTATGGTTGCTGTACAAGCAACTAAATTACCATTTATGAGTTACATGCAGGGCCAGCTCTCTTTTAAAGAAAACATAAGGTTTAAAATACCACATATATGGAGCTAATAATGTGAAGATCATAAGTGCTTGTAACATGCTAATAGCTGTTACTCATGATTTATATTGTTGTAGTTAAGAAGGGTGCAAGGGGGCCTGCTCAGGGGTACACTGATGGCTGTTCCCTCCACCAGAGCGAGTCCCATAGCTGGTGCCTCTGCACCATTTGACTGTGTCCGTCTCATTTGGACTTTTCCCCTTTGTCCATCTCATCTAGATTGTTTCCACTTTTGTCCATCATTTCGGCACATACAGCACATTTTCAGTCAGGCACACCCATCCGTTCTCCCTCTTCACTTTTTATCGGTCCTATCTGTCATATCTGTTCCTTCCTTCCTTCCTTTCCTTTTCTCTTTCAGCCCTTTTTTTTTGCTAAAGTCAATATCCATTTTCCGCCTTGGTGGCTCAGTGGTAACACGCTTGCAGCCAAGCTTTTTCCACCTAGTTTGAACTTGTAGTGGGTGTTTATTCCCACAACAACCTTCCAGTCTGTGCACATCACCTACGTCGTTACAGAGGGACTCTCCAGTGTGATGCCCCAGTGTGTGAACTGGAGTTGTTAGTAGCTATTAGTTATGGATAACGTTTTGGCAGTTCACATTTCAATAATTAAAAATATTCATAAAACAATAAATAGAAAACATTTAAAAAGCAAGCAGTGGTTCAGTTCATCTAGTGGTTCAGTTCAAGTCCCCAGTCTGTCTCTCGACAGAAAACTCCAAGATGCCCAAATATTTTTAACACAGGTTCTTATAGTCTCAAATATGTAAAGCTCTCAAGGGATTGGTATTGACCATTTATCCTAAAAAATCTTACCCAGCGCTTCAGGTGGTCAGTAGTAAATAATTCTCTATTGAATTTTTACTGCCCCACTATCAAATGCCCAGTGACTTTATTCCAGTAACTGAGTCGCACATAAAGCTCTGACTATTCAAGTGGATGTTTGTGTTCGGTATGCACACCAGTGTGCCAAGAATGACTTCCTTGAAGCCTGTCTACTGAGTGATCATTCCACACCAATCCAGTCACTGCAGAACAATGAGATAAGTCATAATTGGTTTTTTTTTTACCACAGACATAATTCTGGATTGGTCTTGTCATGCGCCTTTTACTGCTTTCCTACCTGTAACACAGCGTAGACACATAAGCATAACACAAAGTTTTTTTTATAGTTAAACTGGTTAAATTAAGTGTGTTGCAGGAGAATAAAAAACACTAGGTGAGAGAGGTGGACAGGTCCACTGGTCTAGGACAATTGCCTTACTGCCTCTGTAGTGCTTCCTCTACATATATCATTAAAAGGTGAAAAAAGATGGAAAAATATCGCTACTGGGTAGAGTAAGCAGTGTGTTTAGCAGTAAAATACTGAAATACTGGTGAACAATGCTAACTTGTTTCCAAACCACAGAAATACACCACACTTTGAACCAAGGCAATGCAGTTTTATAGGCCACTAGTCACCACAGACTCTTTGGGTCAGTTTCCCAGACAGGAATTAAGCCTAGTCTGGGACTACCCGTACCTTTTCAGTGGAAAATCTCTTAATCCCAGTCCGGGAAACCGACCCTGAAAGTTACTAAAAGTGTTCTCTGGAACAAGGCAATAGATTAACCACTGAGCAGAAAACAACATTATACTGGATGCTTCTTAGAGGATAACCAGTGGCCAAAGATGAGGATTCCAGCTGTTCTGTGCTTTTTTCTCTGGTGGACAGACCTGACCTTGGTCTCAAGTTATTTGACTAAATGGACAATTCTTTGTAAAATTCCCCCAGATCAGATGAAACATTAGAGTTCTGTACACCAGAGACAGGGAACCACAGCACTGTACTTTGTACTATCTTCTAGAAATCCACAGCAAAATGTTTGCTTTAGTCTTTTCAGTTCAGCTGCTCAGTTAATTTGAGCAGTGTCCTTTTGTACCCAAAAATAGAAGCCAGTGAGGACTGCACTTTTAAAAATAATGGTGCCAGTAAGGGTTCTGTGCCAGTAATAGTTTTGTTTGTCAAAGAGTTCTATGGCAGTTTTTTTTATCCTAGGATCATACATATAAGCCAAGAACCATGTAAGAGTGCAGTAAAGAGCATGTGCACCATCACAGCAGCCTCTTATCTGATACGTGAACATGTGTCAGATGTGTCACTATGTGCAACTCCACTATTTTATATAAATATGAATTCCAGTACACATCATGAAAATACATTTGAATTGCAATAAAGTCTATTTAACATGGTCCACTAATGCTGTTTTGGACCCAACATGTTGTTTCTTTCTATATTTTCCTCCATGAGACTCTGATAGTGGCCAATAAAGTACATCTAGAACTAGTTTGTCTGAAGGAAGTGGCAGCTATGAGTTCAGTTCGTCATTTTCACATGCAGTTATTGTACTACCTGTGGTTTTCCCTCATGCTTTATGTATCTGACATTTATGATAATGTGTCTGGCATGGTGACATCTTTTACTATATGCTTTTTTAAAGTGTAGCCCCTGCTGAACAGGAAACCACTGTGCCAAGATGAGTCAAATGAAAAACCGACCACAAATTATACGTCTGACGGCAGATGGATTTACATAGCTAATACGAGGACGCTGGCGTGGCGGAGAACGATTTGAATACGCAGGACTCTTCCGGCTCATGGCACACACAGCAGAAAAAATGATGTACAACGTGTACATGCTTTGATGTACAACACAAGGGTTTGTTCCTGTAATCGTGCCCCAGCACTTCTAAGGCTTCTGAAGTCATAGACCTGGCATCTCACTTTTGCTGGGCCTGCACATTTTATTTTTCCATTCAGAAATGTAGGATCAAATATGAGATTAACAATTATTTTATTCAATAATAACAACTCACAATCATTATTTAAATTATAAGTGATTTACTTATATTAACTTGTCTGAGATTTCTTCACCACGTCTTCACCAAGTCTCAAATAAAAGGGTGATTTTATAATAGCTTTATTTTCAACGTTCCACAGCTTTCTCCGTATTACTCTAGAATGAGGGTTTTGAGTGGTCGAAATTTGGTTCTTTAGCACTTGTTAATTAGGTCATAAATACCTTTTGAATCACTAAGTAGCATTTTTAACACAAACACGCTTTCAGACGTCACATGACACAGACTCTTGGGTGAGACCACTATGCTTTCTGGTGTAATAAACCTCTCAGTCATTTCATAATTCAGGTGGGACAACAGACACACACACACATAGTCTGACAGAACTGGACGAACGGGAAGAAAAAGATAAATAAATCATGATCCCACAAATTATGATTATACACACACATATGTAACGCCACAATTATAATAAAAATACATTCTTTTTCTATTTATTCCTTCACTGGCAACAGAACACAGTGAAAAAACACACAAAAATAATGGAATGATTAAATATGTTTTTTTTTTTGTCTTTCAGAAAGGTAAATAAACAGGTAAACAGTTCCAAATGACATAACCAGTTACACCATTAACAATAACATATCAGCATATGAATGCGCGGGCAAATATTCCTGATAAAAACACAAATAACCAGATAACTGAACATGTATCATTAAAACTTTTATTCAAAAGTAAACAATATTCCCTTCTTCCCAGTTATTCTTAACTTCTATCAACATTATGGCAGTACGAGATGTGAACTAGTTCAGCCTCAGAAAATGTACTTGGGGTGCAGCTTTTGCACTTTGTTGGCTTCAAATGCAATACAACCTAACTATATAATATAAAGTGTCTATGTAATACAGTATATTTTTGTAATTGAACCGATCTACATAATATGCATGATAGAATATGTCAGCAATGATTTCTCTTAATTTGGCTGTGTGTCACTTGTGTTGACTGGCACTAATTCCATTGAAACGTATCCTATACATAGCAGTGGTGCTTTAGAAGTGAAGCTAACAAATGTATTAAATGTGAAAATGTCTGTTAATTGTGAAAATGAATATATTCTCGGGGCTTGTCTGTATAGCCTGAGCCTATATAGCCTTTTAATACCAGCTAGCAGAATGTCAGGAGAATTCCTTTAATTACAAGTTACTGACACTGCAGAAATGCTTACTACATACACATAACCAGTCATATAGTGGCATTTATAATACTGTTGGTATGCAGGGGGTGGATGAGTAGGGTGATTTATATGTCCTTTGGTAGGATTATCACGTCCAAGGACATCAGAGTCACAACAGTTCAGCTAAAAGTGATTTAAGAATTATGACTCAGCTGAAATCTTTTACCATAGTTCTTGTTCTTGTTCATAAAGCAGCTTTCCAAAAGTCCCTGCTCGCTGCAAAAATTACAGCAAGGGCTTAAAACTGTCTACCTCTCATTCTGTGATGTCATTTTACTGTAACTGTGCTTTTGTGCTGCAAGCGTAAATGTATCCCACATAAGGACCTTTGGGGCTGTTTTAAAAGTGTTTTAGGTTCAACAGTTTCTCATCTGTGTCTGGAATGTTCTACCATAGAGACACCTTGGTGGCTGAAAATAGCTTTATGATGAAAGAAGTAAAAGTGTAACGTTCACAGATATGAACGCAAGTGCAAGGAACTAATGTTTAATGAATATGCGCAGGAATTAGGCAGGCTAGTATACTTCGCACAGATGAATTGTCTATAAATATATATATATAGGTCTATATATACTATATCTATATATACTCCTGGGCCTAGAACTCAGGTGATCCTGATATTCTAATTAAGGGCTTGTGTGAAACTCCAGAGTGTATCTCTAGAGAGGGTTGTCCAACTCCAATCCAAGGCCTGGCCTTTTAAAAAGTAGATGAAAATGTGCAAGTTGACACAATATCAAATGTAATGTTGTAATATAACAGGACTCTCTAATGTCCATAATGTTTTATTACCCTTAGTATTGCTAAACTATTACTAAATAAACTAAAAAACACACACAAAATGACCAAAGCTACAGCTATAACAGCTTCCACTTATCTGGAAATGCTTTCCATTAGATTTTAAGGTGTGTCAGTAGGAATATGTGTTCATTCCGCCAAAACAGTTTTAGTGAGATTACTGATGTTCGACTCCACAGCAAACCTACCAAGCCACGTTTTTATGAACCTCACTTTGTGCACAGGGGTACAGTTGTACTGGAACAGGTAAGGGCCTTCACCAAACTTTAGCCACCAAGTTGGAAGCATAAAATTATATAAAATATCTTTGTATGCTGTAGTGTTAACTACCTCACTGGAACCAAAAAGGCCCAAACCCTGAAAAATGTCCTCAGACAATTATTTCCCCTCTGCCAAAGTTTACTACTGGCACTTTGCATTCTGGGTGGTAGTGTTCTCCTGGTATCTGCCAAATACAGATGCTTCCATCAGACTGACAGTCTTTTAGAGGCTGTGATTAATTCAGAGAATATGTTTCCACTGCTTCAGAGTCCATCTTAAGCTTGGGTGCCGCTAAGGAAATTCATTTCATTGTTCTGAATGTACTGTTCTTGTGTTGATGTTGCTTTTAGAAGCAGTTTGAAACTCAGTAGTGAATGAAGCAACATTTTGATACTGTTTCACCACCCAGTGTTCTGCTTTCTGGCTAATCTGTTGCTGCCCCAAGATGCTTCCACTGCATAACCATAGCATTTACAGTTGACCATGACTGATGAAGCAGGGTGAACATTTCTCAAAATGGATTGTGGCTATTGTGGCATCCTTTGACAACCATGGTTCTGTGACGTCTTCAGTACAAACTGTTCCACTGTTTGTCTCTGGAGATTTGTATGGAATATTTGTTCTTACATTTCAATATATTGTTGCTTTTGGAACAAAACTAATATTTCTTTTTTCTTTCATTTTCTTTCTTTCTGCATATATATATTTGTTTGTTTGTTTTTTTGGCACAATTTTAAACTGTGAAAATGTTTACTGAATTTCTAAAATTACTGTGTTCAAAAACGTACATTAACTTCGGTTAAATTTTTCTTCCATTAAAAGTTCTTTTTGTTTCTTGTTTGGTTACTAATTTGGAGATCCATGATTTTTTTTCTGACAGCAACAATATGAAAGCTGCTTTAAAAATCAAGTGTTATATTATTTAGTAATTATTATTTATCATTATTATTCATTATTACCAACTGTATCAGTGAAGTCACATGAACTCATGTAAATGATGTTTTCACATGTCAGACAACCTCACTGTTCAGATGTGATTTAAATGCCTCATAGGAAAATCAGCTGGTGTAAATTTAAACCCGTCATAGTTATATTTGTTCCTGCTACCTGACGCAGACGACTCTTTGCCTCTGCATGGGTGAGTTAGGCATTAAGGATGTTAAGTATTTTACTATATTTAGCCACGCAAAGCCTGCACAGCCAATAGTTCCTCATATTTTTGGACTTCCTTCTGCTAATTTCACTCACACTGACTGTTATATGTCAAGGAAGTTCACTTTTTGTGCCTCTTAAAAAATGGGGTTAGACTGATGGGAAGTGAGAGGAGGATTTCCTCTACTAGAAAAAAAGCCCAAACTGGAGATGTGGGGGTAGTGGGGCCAAAGTGGAGGGCTTTGTTTCCTCTAAAGGTGACCAATGTGATTCTCTCTGAGTCACACATAAGGTGCAGAGGTTAGTCATTTGCTGAAACTGTCACTGAATGACTGCTGTCGTCACTTCTGTGCTCCACAGACTGTGTAAGCGTGTGTGTGTGTGTGTGTGCAGGGATGGCAGACAACTGGTTATTGATACAGCATGTGAAACCACTGAGTTGTGCTATGACTATGAAAGTGTCTGCTCGTGCCTCCACTGATCTCAATATGAACGGACCTGAGCATAGTGTAGTGTGGGAAATTGTCTCCTGCTTTAGAAAATAAATGAAAAAGTAACTACTACGCACTTTCATTTTTACAACGTAAAAGTAATAAAAGTAATAACAGCAGCAATTTTAGTTAAAAATAAAAAGTAAAACACATATTGCTGCAATAGGTGCTTTTAAAAGGTATATTGAACATTTGAACATATTGTCATATGACGGACTGGGGTTCTTGCCAGGTTGATTTTCCACCTTTCACCCTATGACTATTGGGATAGGCTCCAATACCCACTGTGAGCCTAGCTAAGGATCAGCGGTTCAGATGATAAATGGACAGATGGAAATACCATGGACTAAAAAAAATACAAGCACAATGGCTGTTTAAAACAAAAGATCCAAGTCAAATTTAACCAGAGACGGGGGCTCGAGTCTGAGACTCGGACTCAAGTCACACTTAAGTCGCACAAACAAAGACTTGTGACTTGACTTTAGACTTGCCCTCAACGACTTGAGACTTGACTCGGACTTGGGTGTTGTGACTCGTGAGTCATTACTCATAAACAATGTTCATTTCATGGAATTATTTATTTCATTATTTCATTAATTTCAGTTTTTCCAACGTGTTGCCCAGCATTATGGGAAAACTGCAGACAGACTGATTTTCCCGCCCTGATAATATGCACAACGTCACGCATGCATGCAGCCACAGATTTCAAATCAACACTCATGGTGACGGCAAGTTCACCTGTGCCATTTGTTATCGCATTTGGTTATAAAGCCTTCACAGACACTAACAAGCGAACGGCCACTTGCAAAGAGTGTGGCGTCAGGATAAATGACGCTGGTTCAACTACGTCCAACTTCATCAGGCACCTCAAAACGCACAAGGTTAGGTCAGTGGGTCAGGTGAAAAAGGGAAACTTAGCATGTATGGGAAGGTAAAGTTACCACTAGCAAACTAATCGAGCCACAGTTGACCATAGTTGTAGGCTACATGTAGATTAGAACTTTATTTTTCTCCTCCCGATGTTACCGTTTTATTTGATTAACATTTCTTATTTTACCAGTAAGTACTGGCGTTCCATTCATTATGCCTTACTTGATGCATAGGATTAATCAGTGCAGCTGGTGGCCTAAAACTTCATTCAGCTGTATTATATTTTAATTAGGACAGTAACAAACCGAATGTATATTGCGTTCTCTTCCTCCCAGGGCTCCATATTTCCAGCCAATGGAGACGTACACATTATGATACATCTAAGCTTTATGCTTAGAACATCACGTTATGTGTTCTGTTACTTGTTATTTAAACAAACAAAGAAAACATATGGTGCATAGATAATCGAATGGTATTTTTGTATTGTCTTTCTAAAACTATTTATTATTTCGCTAGCTGATTATTAGTGAATAGATGTCAAATCGCACTATACTGTATGCTGCATGTATAGGGTCACTAGTTTGAGTGAGAGGTGATGGGCTTCTTCAG
The DNA here is from genome assembly GCA_037974365.1 of Hydrocynus forskahlii. Taxonomy (NCBI): domain Eukaryota; kingdom Metazoa; phylum Chordata; class Actinopteri; order Characiformes; family Alestidae; genus Hydrocynus; species Hydrocynus forskahlii. Next base: position 13,845 of record JBBPCX010103501.1, read on the forward strand.
CATTCTCAGAGCACTCTGTGTCCAAGCCATTCAGGATTCAGCCGCTGCTGATTTGTGGATTTTGTGGATTTTATATCTTTCTATAAAACTGGATAGTGTATCCTGGTGAATATAGTGAAATATAATAATAATAATAATAATAAAATTTACTCTCTGGGGGAAAACCTTTTGTACAACCATCTTGGACAGAAAAGGGCATTCTAATATTAAAGTACATAAAAGGAGACAAATCAATTCTAGATTTTCAGGAAATAATTAATAGGTTTAATATTTCTCAGAATACTTTATTTCTATACTTTAAATTACGGGCAACACTAAAGGCATGTAAGGTACCTTGGGGTACTGATCTTCAAACTCATCCAGTGGTAAAATGGATTAACAAGGCGCCAAACAAAAGAACAGTTTCATATTTTTACTTCTGTTTTGCAACCCATAAAAAGGAGATTTTCCCTAAAGCTAGAACATGAGTATTCGAATTGATCCCTAATGATTGTAAAATTGATTGGAAGAAAGTATGGGATAATACATTTCATGCATCCACAAACCCAAATCATCAGTTTATCCATTTTAAAATTATTCACAGGGCCTAATTAACCATGCGCACAAGACATGCTATAGGTTTATCACCACACCCTCATTGTAATGTTTGTGGGACAGGTTACCTGGGCACTCTGATGCAAACGCTCTGGGAATGTCCAGAGGTGAAACATTTCTGGGATATGGTGCTTGATGTTCTGTACAAGATCACTGGAATTTATTTTCCCAAGGACCCCGTTATGTTACTGTTGAATGACAACTCCCAATTACCCCTAAACAAGAAGGTCAGGAAACTTTGGTTAGCTGCCTTGACTGCTGCAAAAAAACTTAGTTCAATGATGGAACTTGAGATACTATATCTGGAACTGTCTTCAGCACGGACTAACCATGCTAAACCCGCCACTTTATCTGTGTGGAAGATCTATATCTGTGCAATTAGAGAGATCTTGGGCCTTTAAACCACTTTTAATAATATTGTAGTTATTTTATTTGGTTACCTGTAATTTTATGTATGTATGTATGTATGTATGTATGTATCTATCTATCTATCTATCTATATATGTTACTCTGGAAATAAATAAAAACACTGAATTACAAAAAAAAATGTAATAATAATAATAATAATAATAATAATGGTTAAAGAAAGAATTAAAAATGTAAAAAAGTTATTGCGAATAACACAAAAAAAGTATTGCGTGGAAATGCAATAAAAAATATTCACTAACATGACCCCTCCCGGGCTCTGTACAAAATAACAGAGTCTACTGCAAAAAAGCAATATGGTCTAACAAATATTGCAGCAATGCAGTTAACATAAAATTACCGCAGCTTTTTTTGTAAATGTAATTCCACATATAGTAATTTTATATAAACAACAATATTATTAGCTTTATTACCCATATTTTAGATAGTAAGCAAGTAAATTAATTTACATGTTCATCTACAGGTATGCAGAATTCAGCAAAACAAAGAAAGGGACCAGTGAGGAGGGGCAGAGCAGCATTGAGTCTTTCTTGGTTCAGACAAGTGGTGTATAAGTATACCACCTGGGTCATCCTAGACAGAGGATCGTCACTGAGTCAATAGTCAATGACCTCATCATTGGATGCAATTTGCCCCTGTCTTTAATTGAGCACCCCAACTTCAGGAATTTTTTGTCAGTGACAGAGGAGAGATATAATACAGTAAGTCGATGTAGGATTACAAGACGTGTGGGTGACCTAGCATTAGAGAAACAGGCTTCTATCAAATCAAAACTAGAAAAGACAGACACTCTATGTGTGACTGTGGACATTTGGACAGACTGGAACATGCGTGGCTTTTTAGGGGTAACAGCCCACTTCATGGAGATCAACAGAAGTAACCCAAGACTCCAAACAGTTCTATTAAGTTGTGAGAGATTCACAGGGTCATACACTGGTCAAAGAATTAATGATGCATTTGAAGAAATATGTGACTACTTTTACATCAAGCAGAAAACAGATTACATTATCTGTGACAACGCATCAAACATAAAGAAAGCCTTCACAGTTTGTTTTCCCTCTGGTACAAGTAATGAAGATGATGATGAAGGCCTGGAAAACAGTGCCCTCTGGGAGGACCTAAGTGAGGAGTACCAGGATGACATGGAAACCAACCGGAGCAGTTACGGACAACAATGACTGCAGTGCTTTGCTCATTCACTGCAGCTTGTCGTGCAAAATGGACTGAAAGAGACAAAAGTTCTGAGCAATGCCATGGCAAAGGTGACCAAATTCTGCAGTTTACTACATTCCACTTGTGGGCTAAAAGAAGCATTTGAGACAGAGTATGGAGCCAACCGCACCATCCCTTCAGCAGTATCAACGCGATGGAACAGTACTCTCCGTCTTATGGAGTCAGTCACTAACTTGGACCTCCAAAGTCTAAATGCACTCCTGGAAGCCCAAGGTCATTAAAACCTGTGCCTATCAGCCAGAGAATGGGGTCAGCTGAAAGAGCTTGTGGAAGTTTTGGCCCCATTTCATCAAGCCACAGACCTACTCTCATTGAATAGTCACCTCATCAGGATGCTGAGCACGACGTGCCACCTGGTGGGTTTAGTAAAAGCACTAAAGAAGTCCCTCCAGATCCAGTTTGAGGGGATGGTTGTGAATGTCAGAATGGATGACTCCAGTGACCTGGCAGTGGATCTTCCATTTGGAGGTACAGTCTACATGATGTCTGCATTGCTTGACCCATCACATCATTTTGCTTCTTTTGGCTAGAGCAAGATGTCCAAGGGTCAGACGAAATTAAGAGTGAGGTGAAGGAGATGATTATAGCTAGGTATACACAGGCTTGCTAAAAGCCAACACAGACACAAAACAATAGCTTTACCCTCAACTCTGCGTATATTACTGTCATTAAAATATAACTAAATGTGGATTTATTGAACTTTTTAAGAACTCAAGTTGGCTGGGGCATGCAAAGTCACTGTACCAGACAGCAGTAGCAGTGGTGATGATGAGCAAGAGCCACCAAAAATTCCACATCTCTTCTCTGGCTATAAAACAAGCAAGAAAATAATTGACCATGGCTCATCTGTGAAGGCAGAGCTGATCTGCTATATTCAGTTTGACTTTTGGCAAAGGCATCAGAAGGCTTTCCCAAGGCTTTATCATGTGGCTATGAGGGTGCTGGCTGTGCCTTCCCCTAGTGTACCTGTGGAGAGGGTGTTCAGCCACGGATGGAAGATCGCGTTCAGTGCCACGTCTGGACATTACCATTATCATGTAATGCCATTTGGCTTATCAAATGCTCCAATCTTCTTCCAAGCGTTCATGAATGATGCGTTCCGGGACATGCTATTAAAGTTCGTTATAGTCTACTTGGACAATATATTGATTCATTCAAAATCAATATCGGAACACGTTTCACACAAGTCCTCTGCCGCCTGCTTGCGCACGGATTGTATGTGAAAGCCAAGAAATGCAAGTTTCACGTCTTGGAATTTTCTTGGCTATAGAATTGGCCCGTTGGGGGTGGGCATGGATGACGAAAAGGTGACCGCAGCATCTGAGTGGCCAGAGGCCCAGAAGCTGTTCGCCACAGCCCCTATACTAAAGTCCCCTGACACAGCTAAGCCATTTGTAGTCGAAGTAGATCAGGAGCGGCACTCTCACAGGAACCCCAGGGAAGCTCCACCTCAGTGCCTTCTATTCCCGAAAGTTGACTGACGCCGAATGCAACTATGATATAGGGCATCAACCAGACTGGGCAGGATTCCTTGGTTGAGCAGAGTATGCCCAGAACTCGTTACATCACTCCTCCACCAGTATAACGCCTATTGAGTGTGTGCTTGGTTTCAACACCCACTCTGTTCTTGGGATAGCGAGCCTTCCGATCTGCCCCAGGTAGATGAGTGGTTCAAGTGTGCAGAGTGGGTGTGGGAAGGAGCACACACGTCCATCAGTAGGGCAGTGTGCCGATTAAAAAAACAAGGTGACCGGAGGTGGAGGGAGGCGCCTAGTTTTCAGGTGGGTGATCGGGACCTTAAGTTAAGGCTCCCCTCATGTAAACTCTCACCAAGGTTTGTTGGTCCTTATGAAATAATCTGTCAAGTTAACCCTGTGTCTTTTAAGTTACGACTACCCCCTCACATGCGTGTCTCCCCTGTATTTCATGTTTCCCTACTTATGCCAGCAGTGGCTGGACCGCTGGATGATGGAGAGGTCAAGGGGGCTCCCACCTACCAGGTGAAACAGCTCATGGACTCTCGGAGGAGGCGGGGTCACCTGCATTACCTGGTTGACTGGGAGGGCTACGGTCTGGAGGAGCAGAGCTGGGTTCTGGCGGGGAAAATACTCAGGAACTCATAGAGGAGTTCTGGCTCTGCGCTGGCCCCCTAAACATCCTAGGAAGCCTGGGTGGCCAGGACGCCATGGGGGGCTCCGTTCGCCTCAGAGAGTAGCAGGGGTTCCCCCTCGTCCCCCTTTGGGGGCCGGTGTTGGAGCGGGAGGTACTGTCTCATCTGGCCCGTCTAGGTCACGCCTCCAGCGAGACCCCTCACCCTGAAGTACTCAGTAGTGTTGCTTTCGTCAACGAAAATTATGACCAAATATCACGTGACAAAAACGAGACCAGATGCAACGTAAATGCTGGTCATGTGACGATAATTATAATGAAATATATAATGTAATATTGTTGACGAATAAGAATGAGACTAAATGTTGTTTACAAAATAAAAACTATGCTAAAATGTCTCTTCATTTTCGTTGCCTAAGACGAGACGAGACGTTATTTCCCCTCGTTTAATCATGTTTTTATTTATAATAATATTAGTACTAATAAAAATATAATAATAAAAATAATGATAATAATAATAATAAAACACGTTATTATTTTGCAGTATTTCTGTTTCCTGTTTCCACACACAGCATTTTGATAAGCAGCCTTTCCCATATCCATGCAAAAAAAGCTGATCCTAAATTGTTCTGATTTGGTTGAGTAGATTATATTTGCTCAGGAATAAAAAAAATATTCACGTAAGTTCAGGCCAACACACTGAAGGTGAAGAGTTTTACCAGTTTTACAAATGTGGGTTTTATGGCAATAGACACACACATTTTCCTTTTATTTGCACTTTTTAGTGATGTGATGTTATTTTATTTATTTATTTTAATTAAATAAATGTGTTTGTACTTCTAAGTTCTAACATATTTGGTTGGCAAAATAAATGTTGTAAATTAAAATCAGAGTGCCTTCCGTGTCTGGAATGGATGTACAGTATTCTTGAGTCTATAAGGTAACAGTAATATAATAATAAGATTACCGTGTTTTAATTGTGAAAAAGGTTTGACTAAAAGAAAGTTTAGATTTTTTCTGTTCTACTAGGTACGTATACAATGACTGGGTTAAATAGAATTGCATTACTAAAAAAAGAGACTAAAATACAACTTTCTGTCATGCCCAGTGGTGTTTTCCCCAAGCAGGAGCCACAAACGCAGACTTCCATTCTTGCATTGTCTTTATTCCAAAATCAATATACAAACAAAAAACAGGCTCGAGGGCCGATATGATCTTTAAAGAACAAAACAAAAGATTCAAACATAACCAGGCTTAGTGTGTTGGTGAACCGACCCCCTAGAATCCCAGAGTGCTTTTTAACATAAACTAATAAAAACTAAAATGACAGCTTGACGCAAAGACTAGACTAAAACTAAAATTAAGATGCCAAAAACAACACTAGTACTCTGGTCCGGTCCCGCCTGAAATACGTCAATACAGGTATGGCTCGGAGCCCGGTGCCGGGCAGCTCGGCTGTTCCAGATTAGAGAGCCTTCACTCCTCAGCTGGGTTGCTAGGCACCAGGTGATGTGTTCCAGCTGTAGTGTATCCTCCCTAACTTCGTCCTCATTGAGTTTCTTGTGTTCAGGTTTGTGATTGGTTGTCTGTGTCGAGCCCCGTGTGTGTGTGTTTAAAGCCTGTCGATTCAGAACGACAGGCGTGTGTTCACCCATATCCTACCCTCACCAGCAGCAGGGTCTCTTGGACCAGTCTCTCTCTCTCTCTGTTAGATGCAGGCTCTGCCTCAACCCAAACATTATCTAACTTTTCCTGCCTCCTCGACTCACGCTTTGGTGCGAAGACTGATGGTGGCTCGAGCAGGCTGACTAAACCCAGGCAGCGACCGCCCCGGACGTTAGCGAGCAGCTTGTGTACCCTTATCCCTCTGTGTCTCTGTTCTGTGTTTCCATGTAGTACTGCCCTGAGCGAAGCCCTGTCTGTGCGTGAGGAGTTTCCCCTTTTGCAGCTCCAGCAGGAAAGTGGAGCATTTACTACCAGCCACCTTTGAGTGAACTTAGTTTCATCGGGACCGACCTGGCAGTCAGCTGGTTGTGTCCCTTTAACTCCTGCCCAGCTGAGTGAGAGTGGACATCGGTGGTTGGACCTGAACCCCCCCACACACACAAACACACACACACAAACACACACACTACTTATGTCAATATTACTGATCTCTATTATGGCAATAACAGGCTCCTAACCACTATTTGTGTTACTAGTAATTCACTTAACTGTAAGTTATTTATCTATAGTATTAATACCCAACATTTGTGTATATATCACAGTGCATTTCATATAGAGTATTTTCTGCAGAGTGTTTCTTAAATTTACTTAGACTCTATATTATATGGTCTAGATCCTGGGTGTCCTGTACTTCACTGGTCATGTTTTTTGTGACTAGGCCCAGATGTTGCAAATTATATTAAGACAGGTCCCTTGCAGCCGTTGAGATGGTGCAGACCCTTCTGGGAGGTATTCAGATTGTTTTGATATCCAGAGAAAATTGCATCAGAGGTATATAGTGCATGACGTGTTTGGAAAACATCCTGTAATCAATTTAATATCTCTGTTATTATGTCCTTAAAACATCATCCATGGTCAAATGGTGAAGCAGAACGGTTAGTAAATCAGCAAGTTCCTCCCCTCAAACTGCAGCAAGTCGATATTTGACCGGATCCAAACAATCCCAGAATTCACTAAACAGAGCCTTCACAAAGCAAACTCCTTTCTAGTGCATGTTTGGGTACCCGCCATTGGGTTCCCATAGTCAGGGTACTGTTTGGTACAAAAACAACACAAATGTCATACATTGACTGAGAGTCTAGCAGTAGTTGGCTGGATGAGGAGGATACAGGACATTTTGGAGGCTGCCATGCCGTGGACCCTCACTGCCTGTTTGGTTTGCTCATGCCTGAATTCCCACTGCAGATAGAGGGATGTTGCAATATTTACACTGTAGCCCCTAACAGATAGCAAGTACTACATGTGCAATACACTGGATATTATCCAACATTTCAGCAATATACGGACTTGGATGAGAACCGGGGCATTTTTCAGCTACACAAAGAATACAAATAAAACAGAACAGTAGTGCGATTGCATCAGAGGAGGAGAAGCAGCTTCAAAAATGCATGGAATAAAAATCATGATGATACTTCTCCCTTGAAGAGCTTTCTGTCTCTGCATGTATTTTGACTCTTGTTGCTCTGATTACGAGTTTTTGAGTTTTGTACTGCAGAATCAAAACCTGTTTTGCTAAAAAAGGAGTTTGATATTAGTGGAATAGAAAAGTAGCTTTGCAGAATATCCTTTAAAAACTGGCAAAAATTCCTCTGATAACTTTGCCAGATATTCTGTGGTAGCCTTTTCTGCTATTTCTGAGTTTATTTTTCCAGTAACTTGGCTGGATAATATATACAGTCAGAAAACTAGTTAGGAGCCACAGCCCACAAGACTAATGTTATATCCCTTCATGTGCTGAAGTCACACCGTCATGTGAACTTTGCACACCTAAGGGTGTGACTGCAGCACTTTGGTCAGTGATGAGCTGTCCCAGAACTAGCAAAATAAGCCATGATAGTGAGCTTTTTGCCCTTGTTAGGAGTGTGTGGTAGTGGATTTTACTGTAAATGTGGGTACATGATGCTTCTTCACACTTTATCTTACAACATGAACAGAGATAAGTGAGTCAGTTTCACTGGTTTGCTACTGTGTAGCAGAGCAGAAAACTGCTTACACGTGTTTCACAGGCGAGGAGATCAGCATTTGAATGTTGAATCATCAGCATTTTGATATCTTTTAGCCTCACTTTTGACAGATATTTATCACTGCTTTATGTGAGTGTGAAGTAGAAGTTTGCTTATTCGTTTCCATACTTGAACTAAACTGTAATCTGATTTCTGGTTTGTGCTGATGGGAGATTTGTATCTTGTAGCGGTGTGTTCATAATTCCGCTATCACTGTGGACAGTAGGAGGCTCCAAAACTGCTGATGGTTTTATTGCCAAATATGTTGTGTTTTTCTAGTTTTCTGAGGTTAATTTGAATGTTATATACAGTTATGTGCAATCATTCAAATACATCTGTTCTTCAAACCTGAAAAGCTATACTTAAATCAACATCCACTATTCAACCAAGTTACTGTCAGCTAAGTTACTCACCTTAGGTTAAAGCATAAGTAAGGAAAACATGGAGTTAAGAGGGTAAGTTGGTAGCCTAGTGGTTGGGGCGTTTGCCTGCACTCAGGAAGTCATGGGTTTGATTCTCAAGACTGCTAGTGGCACCTCTGAGGTCCCCTTGAGTAAGATACCGTCCCCACACTCTGCTCCCCGGGCGCT
>JBBPCX010103527.1:0-22521 GCA_037974365.1 Hydrocynus forskahlii
ACCCAGCATAATGACAGCTTTTTTGAAAGAATAGAGGGGGAAAAAGCAGGAGATGGATGGAAGAGAGAATGATTGTGGCGGTATTGTGTGATCATTTTACACTGCCTTTTTGCCTTTCCATTCTGTAAAAGACATAAATGTCAGTGGTGAACTTTAACAGGAAATCCCAACGGCACAGAGTGGACCAGTGATGTGTCACTTATGATCCACAGAGAATATGCTTAGTTGCAGAGATCTGATCTATCGCCGCTGTTAGAGGTCTCAACAATCAATGGCCACAGTATCAGGTCACCTGTGATGTACCGTCTCGCTTACAGGTGTGCGTCAAGCTCTGAGGTCAAGTCCTTTTTTTCCTCTCCTCTCTACACTGATTCAACATGTGATAAACCCATTCACGGATCTGCTGCTCCATTAGGACCATCAAAGTGTCAGAAATCTACAGGAATTTTATGGCTCCTCAAATCCAAGCCTAATGGCTAAAATAGTCGCACTTCCTGCCTTTAAAGTGGTCTCTGTGTCACCAGGAGAACTTTATACCAGAGCACATAAAGACACACACACACACACACACACACACACACACACACACACACACACACACACACACTCACATCTCAGTAACTGGGGCCTTGATGGCGCTGTGAGTTGCAGGGCATTTGTAATGAGTGTGATGAACAGAACATTGCTGACCCTGTTTCAGGCTGAGCGAGAAACCAGCCTCTTCTTACTAATGAGACAGGCTCCACTGGACTGCATGAGGAACCTTATGAGTGACTGCTTCTGGAGTCCACTATGGGCACACTCAGGGCACAGCACATTCCTATCTATCTCTCCATCTTCTTCCCACAGTCTGTCCTCAGACAGGTCTTACCCACTCATTCCTCTTCTCCTTCCCCTTCTTGTTCTTCATCTACAAACACACTATCTCTCTCTCCTCCCTCTGATAGTGGAACTTTGATGTCGTCCCCACTGCATGGAGGAGCCGTTTGTGAGTGAATTCTTTTCTGGCCTGCTCTGAGTGGTTTCCCCCTCCAGATGAGACCCAGAGACCTGGCTTAAATCCCGCGGTCCGGCCTCAGCGTCCTACTAAATCACCCACCACGATGACATGGTTACGGGCGACTGCAGTGCACCACATAAATCACCCATGATATGAAAACGAAGAGAGGGAGCAAAACGAAAAGAGGTAGGAGGGAAAGGTAGGGGGATGCTGAGGAGGAAGAAAAATGTGGAAGAAAGAGAAGAAATAAACAAATACTGGCTGTTCAACTAAGACAGTTCATAGACCGTCAACTGTATGCACTGTAAGTTTGGAAGAATGGAGGATACTAGAGTAGGAGGAAGGAGAAGGAAAATGCTAATGAGGTTAACAATGCATGGATACTAGCATTGTCAGCCAATATTATGCAAATAAGTTCAAGCTACCGCTCACTTTCACGCATTGCTAGTTTTTATTGTTAGCCACTTTTGGTCCAATTATTCATTTATAATAAAAGAGACATGTAATAGTTAAGAAACTTCAAGGTTCAAACTCAAGGTCCTGTGTGCCTGACCAGCCATGCTCTATTACTTCAGTAGTGGATCTCAGCAGCTTTAAAGAGCAAGCGGAAAGATATGACATGGACAATGTGATTTTGAAGAGGCACTACAAACGCTGCTAAACAAATAAAATGCTTTGAATTCTCCAGTAAGGAACTGCTGGAAAAAAAGCTTTGACTGCAGGCCTTTGAAGTCGACTTAAAATCAAAATAAAAAATTACAAAAAAATATATACCTTATTTCTATCTTGCAGTTCATTTTGCTGGCCATATTAAGCATGTGTTTATCATGTTTAGTCTTTAAAAATATAAATTAGCTATAAAACTTATTTAGCTGTAGTCTTCAATCCAAATAAAATTAATAAATAAATAATAGACTGTTGCCGAACCCAAAAAATGAATTCTGGTTTTTGGATATGTCACCACTGAAAATGCTTTTAACGTGTTAGCTAGTTAGTTATTATGCAACTTAACTAGCCAGGCTTATAGACAAAGCACAGACTAACCAGCAGTTTGAAGTTATCTCTTGGTGGGAAACTCATAGTTTTCCATACAACTGATACCACTTGAAATAGGGGTAATAGGGTGTATAGGGACAATCTAGCAAAAATGTATCAAGTCAAGGGCATTTTCACATTTCAACACATGATATATTACACTATATATTAAGCTGGGTGATCCAAAAAATAACCTGTTGTATCATACTTGAGAACTGCCATCAATCTGTGGTCGAGTGTTCTTGAGAGCATAATTGGCCTCTCACTCTGGGTGGATATGATGGCACACCCCCTTCCCAGCAAGATCCTAGCCAACATGGACATCTGTTCACTGACATAACTGGCAGTGAGTTAACAGAACTGGCAGTTAGTGTTCTCCTCCAAATGTGTTGAGCTGTCCAATGAAGTTGTGTTATCAGCAGCTTGAAAAGATTTTGAAAAGCTTCTTATGACAGTGAGACTGAACTAGAGGGTGGAATCGGCCATGCCTACAACTGAGGATAAAATCGGGTAAAAATACCAAAAGAAACCCCAAACAAAAAAACAATGAGCCCAATATTAAATAGGACACATTTTGCTCTATATGGAATAAAACAGAAGATACCAATAATATGCTCAGGAAAGTATATTATGTGACATATCAAGATAACGATAAATATCAGAATACCCAACCCTACCTCAAAACCCGCTATAATGCAGTTTTGGTAGTTCCTCACTGGCTCCTGTATTTTATATGGGCCTACAGTTTCTTTGTTGCACTTGAATACTGCGATTCTGCTCAAGCGTTAGTGAGGAGCTCCATGTAAATTGTATACGACAGTGCTGACAGCGGCTAATCTAAAGGTGAATTACATTTAAGATGAACCGGCAGGCGCACTCATGCTGATTAGTTCACAGCATGTGTTCTCTTTCTTCTGTTCTCTGACACAGAAATACACAAAGTCACTATGTAACATGAGCCCTGATTCATATGACAGCTCTGAGGTTGGTGTTTATGAGCGGATAGAGGCTTCTGGGTGTGGTGGCTGTGTCCCTTTACCCTTTACTGAGGTAATGCCTAACTGGACTGTTACTAATGCCAAATGGCTCCCTGCTGGACATACAGTGCATTATTTGGATGTAGAAGCCATTATTTCATGGCTTATGTAGAGCACTATATAAGGATCAGGGAGTCTTTAGAGATACAGACTCTGTCTCACACGTGAACTACACACACATGATTGTCTGCCTTTCTCAAGGCTACAACATCTGGAGCAAAAAGTTGTAGAGTGACCATTCAGTTAGACTTTACAATCCCTAGGAGATGGACAGAGAGAGGGGAAGAAGAGAGAGAGAGAGAGAGAGTAAAGTAAGAAGAGAGCCCATGAGAAACACACAGATTGTTCAGTATTAATTAAACAGTATTTCACCATGTTTCAGAAGCACTCTCACCTCTAGCCTCGTTTCAACCTCGTTTCCTGTGGAGAAAATAGTGCCGTTTCTGGACATTTGCTGTCCACCATTCATACCATATTATTCTCTTTCCAAGAGAATGTCCATGCGTGCAGAGTGCGGTTTTGCTTAGTGGACACATGCCACTTATTTGTGAATTAATTGAAAATGCAAAAGGACTCATTGAGACTGCAAATGGGTGGAAATTTGTAAGAGCATCAGTGATGTTTAACGTGGGGACATTTAGCTGCTTAGCATGGTGGTTTTGCATTTTTTAGAAATGAGACGCACTTAGAGACTTACTGGAAAACACATGAACACACACACAAGGACACAAAACCACAAGTGTGAATCCTGGGACAGAAACAACTAAATGCTAAGATAAACACATAAAAACATCCAAAAATAGGACATTGTCAGAAATTTACAAAAACACAATTCAAAGAAAGGTAATTTCATGATACAACTGACTAATCAAAGACTGGTGTAGCTAGCTTGTTCACGCGCTCATGCTGTTAACTTGCATTCTCCATTCTTTTCAGACCACACGATGGCCCCACTGTGACCGCTTGGGCCATGGTCTCGCTTCTTTTGTTGCTCTTTTTCAGTGAACTTTTTCAAACAACCAAACCCTCCTGAAAATACATACTTGCAGGGACCGGAATCCTAAGAAAGTGCCTATGCTGCTTCAGAAATGGCCCTGGGTGAAAGACTCATAGGAATACTACTGATCATCAACAATGCTGGCCTCACACACATGATCAAAGATGGCATGTCAACCCAGAGCTCAGCTTCGTTTGGGTACCAACCAGAATCTGTCATAAGCACCGTTCATCTGTTCAGTGTCTTCCCTTGCGATTTCATCTTGAGTTTTAACGTCACTGTGTCACCTAATGTTTATTTTACCTCATGTGATTCGCTAGTTCTACTAGCTTATGGTAATTTAGAGAGTTTCACTAGTAAAACAACAGACAGTACAGCTATTTATAGAGCGAAACATTTTTAAGCAAGTGTCCAGTCTTTGCTAAAGCTGAGCTGGGCCACTGGAAAAGTCACTCAGACATAATTTTTACAGGAGTGTTTCCACTTTCCATTTGTCAGGCATTACTCCCCAGCAACAGAGATGTTAGGGGTGACAAGATTGGCCTTCAAATTAGCCTGTAATTTGTTGGACGAGTGGCTGGACACAAAAACTGCCAGTGCTGCTGTAAAAAAGCGTCCATTAGAAAAACACATTTTTAATAGAAAAGTGGACTAAAATAAACATTTGCATTTGATTTAAAAATCAACTCTTTATAACGGGCTGCATGAGGCACCAGGGCATGGTGCCCTAGATCATGGGCTGTCATTTGCACATTGTAAAAAATGAAAAAGAAAGAAAAACAAAACAGTAATGTAGGGCAGATGTAGGTAAGAAATAGGTAAGAAATTGGATATTTCATATACATGGTTCACTGAGGAAACTGAACTGAGGGCTTTATTCTCGTGTTTTCGCTCAGTGATGAAGGTCAGTCGATTTGACTTCAATTTGAATTACCCACAGATTCCTGGAAAACATTACAGAGGTGCTGCTTTGTTTCAGCAAAGGAAAAAAGTAGATTTATATGAATGAAAAGCAGAGAGAGGGTAAATGAGGAGGGAGGGGATTTTTAAAAAGCTAGATAGCAGAACTGGAAGAACGGTTGAACATAAAGAAGTGCAGAGAAAGGGAGGAGTTGAGTGTTTGTGTAGCAATGAGACAAGGCCCCATTCACTGATGCACTGTTTGCGACAGGCTGTTGTCCACTCACTGAGACTGGTAAGCGGTAAACACTCATGTTGGGGGAACGCAATGATATCTGTTTCCCCAGTTCTACACCCTGTTGGCAAGAAGTGTTCGGCATGGGTGCCTATATGAGTGCCTTATAAGAAACACATGGGCAATCAAGAGTAACGGGAAAAACAGCAGTGCATTAGTGTGTGATTTGAGGCTAAAGAGCAGAAGTGGGGTGGCTGTCCAGGTGTGAGTCTCCCTCGGCCTCACAACACCCCTGAGAGCTGCCATTAAACAGGCTGATTCTATCCTTGCATGGAAAGTGCAGACTGGAAACCAGGTTTTCTACAGAAAAGAACACCATGAGCCAAATCTAGACTACCAGTTTGAGCAAAGAGAAGAGAGGAGAATAGAAAAGTTTTGGAGTTGTGAGAGTCAGGATAAAGGGAGTTTTGCAATAGGCAAAAGGGGGTGGGGTAAGGGGGGGCAGTCAGTCCTAACGGGCCTTGTCACATTTAATAAATACACCCTCTCCCAAAGCAATGCCCTAATCCTGCCCTCCCAGGGTCCACAGCTAGACGTCCAATTGCAAAAGTTTATAGAGCAGCTGCAAAAGCACTCATAGTGAATCAAACAGGCGCACACATACTTGTTCGTTTTACTGTGTTAGTGAGCACTTCCATCTAGTTGAGTATTCCCCTACAAGTACACCTAACCATAACCTTAACATCACTTAACATCAAAGACTTAGCAGGATCAGCAATATGAGCAGGATCAGCCATATGTCCTCACTTCTCCTTTTCTCCTAATGTTTGAAATTGCACTGTTAATTCACATGCATTGTATTTCGTCATTCCAGTGTTTTTGCAATTTTGCAATTGAAATGAAAGTCCAACATAAGTCATTATCATCATCATTATTATTGTTGTAATTATTGCTTCTACAAAATTCTCATGTTTTCATCCCAATGTAAAACATACCTTTATACAACGGTTACACAAACTTGAAGCCCCCTCTGCTTTCCTAAAGCCTTCCATGTGTGTATTCCTCAGAATATTACACACTGCTTTGCAGGAGTTCTGCTGGTGACCTAGGGCAACATGGCTAGCGAGTACAGCACAGAGTAGTTAGATTTTCTTAGCCGCTGCAAACAGGAACGCATTCTCAAAATACCATTTACTCAGCAGGAGAAAAGCGGCTTTATAAAACCTTCCCTTCTAAAGCACTTACATCAAACACACAGAGATGTTTGCAACAAAAGATGGCAAGAGTGCCCGCTTTATTAGAACACACCTATTTCTTTCAGAAACAAAATTACTTTCTGTGTTCTGGCAACACCCTGACACTGCATGTGTGGGTCAGAAATCCCATGAATTAACTTGAAATAATCAATCTTAGCAATCCTGCGTAGCTGCACTTTATAAAGTGAGCATGGGAGCCAAGACCGAAGCAGCTACAGCGCAGTTCAATAAAAGCAAAGAGATCAAATGACAAGCTCGTAGGGAAAAAAGCTGCCGAAATAACAAAGGGCTTTATAAACCACTGGAAGACAGAAACCAGCATTTAATTGGTTGTCCTAAAATGTGAACACAAAGAATGCTATAAAGTGGTTGCTTTGGCTAAAAACTTTTGCAGCATGTCTACTTCTAGCCCTTGGCTTTGTTTTGACATCCACATGAAAACCTTCATGATAACATTATTGCACCAATCTCAGTGTAGCTCACATGGATCTGTTTAATTTGCTGCTGGAAATGACAGATCCAAACACTTGAAAGCTTTATGGCTAAACAATAAAAGACCCCGCTAAAGCTGAGCTGTGAGCTTCGTATTGTGGTGGAAGAGGCTAATTTTAGGGGCTGTGGTTGAGTCGACTGTCCCGGATCCGACTTTTCCCAGTGCTGCATTGTAATGAGTGAGAATAAAACCCATTGTGCTGGTTCTGCATGTGTTGCTGTACAGAGGCTGTTCACATAGAGACACAGATACACACAGTTTTCTGATGCAAAAGGCATTTCCTCACAGCAGAGCTGGGAGCCCATCTGTGTGGTTATTTATGTTCCACAGCGGAGCGTTGGGGGAGCGTTTGGGGAGCACAAGCAGGACGTTATGGTTATGTTTCCTCTCTCTAGGCCCAGAGAGAACATTGGTCATGTGTTGCGCACTGAAAGCACACTAAAGGCTGTGGATGCAGCTGTATACCTCTTGATGGCAGTCATGCTCCACGACACAGTCCCTGTTCACCGCCCACCATTCAGAAACCAAGTGAGAATTTTGCAGACACAGCACTCCCATATGAAACCATACAGAGTGCATATTTTATCCTTTTAAACTGTTAATCTTAGTTATTAATGGTAAGTCCACTTTTTACTTTGTTAGTTCATGTTCCTTGTCATATCACACGTGATTCATCATATCATTTAAAAGACGAAAGTCTTGCTTTTCTTCCATTTTTGATGGAAATTCAGTGACTTCTGAGTTTTGTCTATGTCAGTTTTTTGTCTATGCCTGTGGGTAGAGAAAACTAATAGTAACCAACAACATTATGTTTCACCATTCCCTTCCCATCACCCTCACCTGTCGTCAAGTGAAATACCTTCACTACAATAAAACTAGAAGGCTGGATGTAAACATGAGGTGAGGTGCTGGAGCACAAACTGAAACACTGTAGGACAGAGATAAAAAAAACTGCATGATATGACATGTTTGAATGGCAATAAGTGAAACATTTTTTTTACTAGGAAACAAGTAGCATGTAATTGGTTTAAATTTTAATATTCTTTTTTTCTGAATTATTCAGAATCCCCACAAAGGGCATTATTGTCAGCACTCACACAGCCTTTTTGTGCATCACTGAGAGAGACGAAACCCACACAAGCAGGAGCTCACGACATATACTGCAGTTACAAATGTAAACAGGAAATAAAATGGATGATTACCTAAAGGTACTGATATTATAATATGTGATTTTTGAAAGTGAATTCTTAAGAAGGAACAAAGGCATTTTTCAGCAATCAATAAAATCCCAATTCAGTGGATTTAACTCAATCACTGCCCCTAAACTAAACAACTTTTACTTTGCATTTTGTGAGGCTCTGTGATCACAAACATTTGGATTTGCTCCATAGTGCTTGGACTGATGGACTACCACACTACCATAAACCAGGGTTATTCAGTTTTATCCATAATGAGCCAATTTGGCTAGAGGTTTTCATTCCTCCAACAAAGCAGGAACATGATCAAGTGTGTGAAGTGTGATTCAGCTTGTATGGTATGAAACCCTGCAGCCACAGTAGTCCTTTGCAGGTATGATCAAACACCCCTGCCTTGAACAGTGGGGAGAACGTGGGCAGTGGGGAAATACAGATGAGAACAGGTCAGAAGTAACTATGCATAGTTGGCTAGACCTTCCAATGAGCACTAAGACTTGAATTAAATGCAGATGTCTACACCACACATAAACACTCTTGCACAAAGGTCCCATACATTTGCACAAGATTAATTTCTCCCAGCACCTGTGGCAATATTGTTGAGCTAATATGTAAGTTATGAAGTTACAAGAGTGAGGTGTGGACTTTTATTGGTCATTAGGGGGTTAAAGAGGTAAAAGGTTTAAGCACTTTACATATTTTCACCATCCATAAACAAACAAACAAACACAAATAAATCATAAGTTTGCAACAGAAAAGTTTGCATTCTTATTTTTTAATGCAAGTTATCATAAATTATTTTTTTTAATTTAATTAAATTATTTTGGAACATTTCTTTCGGACCATTCCTCATGGAGGTTTCACCCAATGTAAAAGCAGCAGTTAAAACTAATGCACATTAACAAACAAGGTAGAAAATAGTGTGCAAAAAAACAACCATATTTTTTTACATGCACTAAAACACATGTGCACTCACACACATTTATGCACCCATTTCTTTCTAATTGTCACTTAACACTGTACATTGACTGAATTCACCCTTAACTTTAACCTTAGAAGCAAAAAAACTAAACATTTTCCTATGGAAAAAGACAAAATGTCCTCAAACTTTCATAATGATCGTACTTTCCTCATGTCCTATAGCTCATTCATGACCGCACACACACACACACATAAAAACCCTTTAGGACACCAAGACCCAGGTAAACACACACACACACACACACACACACACACACACACACAAACACACACACACAAAGGTCAGTTCAAACCCTTTAGGACATCAGGACCCAGGTAAACACACACACACACACACACACACACACACACACACACAATATTAATTTAATGTTCTCCATCCTCTGATGCCCTTCCTACTCCCCGTACCACTCTCAGAAAGCACTCCAGCTGACTGCATCAGAAAAGCACTTCATTACTCTATTCTGCAAACTCTCATATTCAATTATGCTCCTCAACAGACACAAACACACCATTTGCAACAAGCAACCGGATGTTTATAATGTCTCTGGATGACTAGGAGGCTTTCAAACACAGTGAGCATACTGCTATTCAGTTTTTTGCCTATTGAGCTATTGAGTACTGCTAATGTCTTAGTGAGCAGTGCCTGAGGAGCACTTTCCTGATGTCATTTCCTAGGGAGCACAATAACAGCACCTGACTAAACTAGGGAGCTGGCTTCCCGAGCCAGAGACTTAAATTGATTACAGAGGATGTTTACTTTATTAGTGGCCTGGTCTTACCGTAGCGAGTGAGAATGAAGTCTCCCTGACGTCAAGGCAGGCCGTGTAGGCCTACTGTATGACTTGTCAGTCACATACTGGAGTGTACACACAGTTTGGGACTGTGTTTGGGACTCATCAGATGAAACGTTGATCTTGGTGTTGATCTCTTTTGCACAGCTTGTTCACGTTTTTATAATATTTTCTGACTTTGCCAGGGTTTACTCACTGCTAGCCACGTTTTTTCCCTTATTTACCCTTCCTCTGGTATCAAGGTACCTCAGTGGCGATATTGGGAGTCCTGGGATTCGAACCCATGACCTTCCAATCACAGGGCAGATCACTGACAACCAGGCCACCAACCTGGTATTCAGGGATCTTATCAATATACATCCCAGTTTAGTCATACCCAGTTCCACCCCCAATTACACAATACCACCAACACTGGGAGGTTGAAGGCTAGCACCTGCTTTCTTATGTGAAGTACCAGCTAATACAAGACCCCTGTACAGCTCAGCAAACTTTGAATAGAACACTAAATGTCAGTTCCGTCACCTAGCTAGCCAAGCGCACCAAGTGATGTGGATAGAAAGGGAGGGCCATCTCACCCACATAGACTGACCAAAGCCAGTTATGCTCTCTTAGACTCTTGGCATGGGATGGCTGTGGCATCAGTGGATACTGAACTTGCAATCTCCCAAATATAGGCCAATGATTCTTAAGCTTAATTCTTAAGCTTACTCTGAATGAAAGATGTCCTCAGGTCATGGCTGATATATTCACAATAGTAGTGGTCATGTTCAGTGGTTCAGTTCAATAATAAGTGGTTGACAAGGTTGAAAAGATCCTTCCTGCCTTTGACCTTCGAGAGGTCAAGAGCACCATCGGATCTACAAACCAACTTTACTTTGCCAGTGCCGGCAGTCTCTATCTATGGTGAAATGCAACAATCAGCTCAGTATTTTACATTGTACTCATGCTGCTTGTATTAGTGGTGTCCTTGACTGGTAGGAGTCTGGTTCACATTAAGATTAAATACTGAAATGTTTATTGAAACATGGGTATAAGCCACACATGCACACACTATCATGTAGGCACGTACACACCACACATCTGTGGCCCTAAGTCCAGCAGGACAGGGACCATAAATTCTGCCCTGGTGTGTGCTCTTTTTTAGCATTCCCTAGGGTACCGCGGCCCAGAGCACGATGGTTCCCCTCCCTCTGCTAAATTAATTTCACTGCTCAGGCTGCTAGCAAGATGCTGAGCACAGCTGCCATCAGACTCCAAAAATATTAATGTCTACTGAGGCTAGCACCTCTAACCCCCCCGACCACACTCATAAACCTGTCTCTTTGATCTCCACACACTCTGCAGATCTCTGAGGTCGGCCTGGACGTCTTTTAACCGCAGATCTGACATCAGATTCAGATTTCAGCTCTGTGGCTGTACATCTAGCATTTGGGAAACAGAAAACTGGCCTTGGATCAGTTACGTTTCTGAACCCCTTCCTCCAGACAGTCAGCAAGTTTCTCTCGCAGCCAGCACTGTACCAGACCGCAGCCATAAATATAGTCTGCAGCTCGGCAAATCTACTCTATGGCCGAATATATAACATTATATGGACACTGTCAAAGCAGAGCAGTTCTTTTGCAACTTCCACCATTTCTGTGGCAGTTTAATGAATAATCTGTGACTGTGAACGAGGTAATGGCTGTTTTCTACAGCAGTATGCCACGGTAGGGAGTTGTTTCTGGCACATGATATGTAGAATGCCATAATAAAACAAGGTTAGTATGAAAACGGATTGCCATTAGGAGCCAGCAAGGTGAATATGAGCATAGCATTACAGTAGCAACAAAACTTTCTTATTTGTTTTGACTTGGATCCGTTGAAATGACCACAAATCATTTGTTTTCTTCTCCCGTAAACTTACCTGGTACAAGTGATGATATATTGTGCACTAGCATGCCAGTAGCATAGAGATCTGCCCGTGCAATACATAACAATATATTCTGTTTTGAAGTTTCTATGTTTTAGCCTTAAAACAGAATATGTGTTCTAAAAAGCAGTATTTGAATTTTGGAAAATACCAAATATAATTTTCATAAGAGTGAGTTCTGCTGAAGTCAATCACGGTTATCATCGTTGCTGTGGACACAAACAGAATGTAAACTTACACCCAGCATTTTTGTCACATAAACAAATGTGGACCCAGTAATGACGCATTCAAAGTGAAAGCGTCTGCTCAGTGTGGCGTATCAGTACACCCCAGGGCTCCCTTGGGCACTTGACCATTGTGGGGAGAGTTTCTGCATGACACCCCCTGACCCAGACAGCACCCACATTCAGCAGTTACGGTCAGCAAACAAGGTCAGCGGTCACAGCATTGGTTTATATCAATGGAGTCTTTGACTCGAAGTATGTGGCTACCTCGGTGGTTATTCCAGTGAGAGAGGATTAGGTTTGGGGACTGGGAGGATCTGGGTTTCCAGGTGTGTTAGCATTGTGTTTGCATGCTTGTGTGTGTGTGTGTGTGATTGTGTGTGTGTGTGTGTGTGTGTGTGTGTGTGTTTCTCCTGGGTCTTGATGCGCTAAGAGGACTGAACTGATGTATCCCAGTCTGCACACGCTAATGGATTCTGTTGCAGTTAATGCTGTAAGGCTGGTCTAGCTTTACAGAACAATCCAATAAAAAAATCATATGAACAATGTAATATGAAAAAAATCTCAATTTAGAATGTGTTACTGATTTCAGATATTATATTTATTTTGCAGGCTTGTGAAAGGTCAAACTATACAGATAGACTGTGTTATATTATATTGGTTATTATTAGGGGTGTTGAATTAACGCGTTAAATTCGATTGATTAATCACAGAAAAAATAACACGCAAAAAAAAATTCACACTAATCACACCACACCTGTCCCGTTCTGGCAACAGGTGTTCTGTAAAATGAAGACAAGAACGCGCTGCTTGGCCCAGTGATGTTTAAAAACAGAAAGATGGAACTGTTGATCGGCGTATCGTTATCTGCAATTCAGGCTTGAGATGCCTTGTATGCATGGACACCAGAACCATTTTATTAGGGGACGACTTTTAAAAATCATTAGGTTCATCCCCCAGCTCATCCACCCAGTGATTTGTAAGAGTAAAACAAGCGAGACACCACGTGCCATAAATTTAATTTAGATTAATTAATCAGAGAACTTGTCATTAATTAGATTGATTTTTTTAATCGCTTGACACCCAGAGTTCTTATATAAGTTTAAATATTTAATATACATATTATTCTATTATTTTGGTTGAAAAATCAAGGAAGTTCAATTTTGTTTTTGTTTTCAAATTGCCCACTTTCAGTTAGCAGCATCACAGTAATTCACTGTTGACGCTCTGTCGGGTCCAAAAACTGGTCTATATTGTATTTATGTTTGTATATTTTGGTCTTAGATGTGTATATCTCTGCTTTAAGGCTGTTCAACACTAAGTTGTTAGCTTGGGCATTTTAGAGCTTTCAGGGTCTGTGTCTGGTGTGCAAGCAAAACTTCTTATATTCACTGATTCTGAAGAATTCACACACATGCGAAAACTGACAGACTGAGCCAGACTGAAAGAAAGACATGTTGAATGTGTTTGCATAGCTGCTGGGGAGACGTGTGTGTTTGTGCATGCATGTGTCATTAAGATGAATAGCTTGTCCAGCAGAAATATATGTTCAGCTGTGTAGCATGTCTCCATGTCTGTTTTCTGCATGTGCTCATGTGTGTTGGTCTATGTGTGACTGCTGACATCCACACAGACATCAACATGTGGCCTTTTAAAAAACATTTTAAAAGGGCTTTTGTGTATTTTTGTGTATTAGCACTTATGTGTCTAATTGTATGTCTAGCTGCAGAAATATGTGTCTGGTTAAACTGCATGCTTTCCACAATAATCAAATATCATACATCAACACATTGGTTAAAAAAAGTAAACTCTGACGTTTTAACTGGGAATACTGTAACACTTTTCAGTCATGTAAATTCACCGTATCACATATTTTGTGTGTGTGTGTGTGTGTGTTATAGCTTTACAGAGTGTGTCTCAGTAGATCAAAATGCATATATGTGTAAAGTATGGCTTGATACCTCTTCGGGTCTTAAGTGCCATTGCCTCACCCCACACTAATCTCTTAAAGTGCACTGAAAAAACATATCTCTACTTAGACCTTTGTCATTTTGTTTGTGTATTAAAGCTTCTTTGGCACTTGTTCGGTAACTATTGTTTAAATGTAATACGTAGCATGTCCAGACACAAATGGACAAGGTTCTGATTGATATGGGACCAGATAGTAAGTAGGTGGCACAAAGGGCGACTAAGACGCAAAATTTGATTACATTAAAGATAATGTGGTAACTGGGTGTTGGATGGTTGCGCGATGTGATTGGCTGGTATGTATAGTAGTTATAGAAATCAATCATTATAGAAACCATGCTCTCTAGTCAGCATTTCTTCTCATTTACACGTGGCGTGAGCTTAGCATCAAGAAAATAACTAAAACAAGGGCTGTTTGACATCAGTTTGATCTGAGCCGTAACCTCCAAAACAAATAAACAATGCTTTTTCTTAATATCCTGATGAATAGCTGCACTTTTGCACACTTATTTTGCAGACAAGCCAAACTTGGAGAGGGAATGGACAATATTAAAGGAACACTGCAGTCCTTTCCTACCTAATCTCTTGAAGCATACGGTCCATTACCACATGCATTCATTTCCCTGTGCTTAGTAAAAGAACAGAAAACCTGCTGACTATAATAGAAGGCAATGTACAGATGCCTCGGTTGAAAGACTGTGTGCTACAGATGTGGCAGATAGAGATTAGGATAAAAAATCCTGGATTAAAGATTTCTGGACCGAAACACGTCTTGCTCCGAGCAACGACCGGCACCGTGCCTGAACAAAAACACTGAAGGGTGGGGTGCTGCTTTCTCTGGCTCAGTAAGAGAAGCAGCAGGAAAAGGTACAGCAAGGAACACTTCTGCAGCTGCAAAACCCAGCGGCACCACAGTGACCTGAACAGTCCACTGAAATCCCTGTGTGAGATTTTTGCCGATTTTTAAAATGTCTAGTAACACCAATGAATACTGTCTTGGACGGAATGGAGTCTTTGTCCTTAAACACTCTCATATTATCAAATCCTGTCACCCTCACTCTCTTAGAGATGATGAAATTCATAAGAAACGTTTCCCCCTCTTCAATCCTTAATAGTGTTTTATAGCTCCCAGTGACTTTGTCAGGCCAGCTCTGGGACTTCATCTATTTCCTGTTGCTGAGAGATGAGGAGGATTCAGCCAAAAGTCTTCTCTGCACGACTGCCGCGGAGAGAGGATATCCATTTCCTCTATTTTACACTCCAAAAAACCCATTAACGCCCTTCACTTAGGATTGTTTCTTTACAGTCTTGACCTTATTAGCTCCATGCATTAAATTTGCTGCTGGCTTAGGGAACTTCAGGACTGACGGCAGTACTCAACCTAAAATCGGACTGTCACATAAGGACGCCTTTTGGACAGCCCTGTCAAAAGAGCAAGCAGGGACACATCGTAATGCAAGACCTGGAACACAGTGTAATGTATTGTGTCTGTCATCACACTCACCACACACATATGCTGTTCAAAATCTTTTGAAATAGTGCATTTTACAACACTCATGTTCATCAAAGTGCATTTCTTTCTATGAAGAATTGATTAAACTATTACAGAGGAAAACTGTAAAAAAAAAACCAAAATACATTTGTCAATATATTGAAACATATGTAATAGGGTACATCCACTTCATGTATATATTTGAAAAGTTTGTCTTTCATAATGACACAAGGTGCAATAAAATTTTTAAAAAATAATTACATGAATACACGTCAAAATGTATTTAACAAAAAACAAAAAACAAAAACAAAAATATGTGAATAAATTTCACCTTTTACTGTATGTCCTAAAACATACACACACCTTTTTTTTTTTTTTTTTTTTTTTTCGTAAATTCCTTTAAGCAACTTTAAAAAGCCTCTGTTGCTGATATAGGCAGTCGATTGTGCTTACACAATTTCTGTAATCTCCAAAGAAATGTATTGCCAATAGAATGTGAGGCCTTAAAGCCCCAGGATTGGGTTGTGGAACAGGGACCTTGTGTCTAAAGTGATGGAGCTCCAACAAATACCTTTAGGATAATAATCCCTGACCTCACTAATTCTGCTGTGGCTTACTGCAATCAAATACTCATGGCAATGTGGGAGGACAGATGTTAATACCCTTAATACCTGTCATTTCAAAGGAATTGATTTCATTGAATGAGTGGTTGTCCACACACTTTTGGACACAGTGTGCATTTCTTCTGCATGTAGGATTGATTTGACAGCTTGTTTTTTAAGAGGTTGTAAACAAGTGTTTTTGAGTGCTAACCTCACGACAAAGGGAGAAAATAGGATTTGTCATTATTAAGTAAGAAATATTGTCACAAATATTTGTGAGTGATATTATTTTCAAAATAATCAGGCAAAAGCTACATTACTGATTGTATTTCAAGAATTTTGAAAAGCTAGATGTTCCAAGCCTTTGACGTCTACAACAGTGGTGGTCTCCCTGACCCTGGTCAGTCGTTTGGGTTCAGATTCTCCTGTCTTTTGCATCTCAAAGCAACTAAAATGTCCATAAATGAAAATGACTGACATTGTTCAGAAGAAGTTGTCAGCATATTTAATACTGACCTATTAGAGCTCCTAAGAAATCAGAGATTAAAACAGCGCTAATTACAATGTCCAGGATGCTGTGGATCCCACAGAGGTCAACAGCAGCTGGTAGCTGGTGGCCTAGTGGTTAGAGTATTTGCCCTGCGATCATGGGTTCGAATCCCAAGACTGCTAGTGGCACCACTGAGGTTCCCTTGAGTAAGTTCTCATCCCCACACACTGCTCCCCGGACGCTGTGTTCCTGACTGCCCGCTGCTTCACTTGGGTGATTGGGTTAAATACAGAGGAAGAATTTCGTGCTGTTCACACTGTGTGGTGTGTTCACGTATGACACGTATGGCCACTTTTACTGCACTATTCATCACTTAACACTGAGATGAAGTGCTGGTACTGCAATGGCATTCTGTATTCAACAGAGGGCGCTGCAGCCTGATAACAAAACCAGGACTTCCACGGCACTGTTTTTTTTTTAGGAAACAGTATTTCGTGTTCATTTATGATACCTGTCACAGCTTTAAACAGGCAAATAAATAAACAAAAATTCAAATAAATTCAAAGTTGGTGATGATTTTTACTTGGCTTTTGCAGTCTTAGTGGTTTCTCTCTCACAATGACCTCATTAACAATTCAAATGCATTTTTTGCATGATCTGACCACATCCCACTGTTGTGAAAATGCAAGCCAAACTAGCCTTTTAAACTGCAAGCTTATTATTCCATATTAATGATTAATCTAATGACCTCTAAGCCCTAAATAACAGAGCAATGTGTACAAAGTAACTACTATTAAACTATTGTGCATTGTGTATAATTATGTAGATGTTAGCATGATCTGACAGAAATGACAGAATATTCCCTTGCTTTTCTTTAAACAGCGGATAATCACACTCGAAATGGTATCATTATTCTTACCACCAAATACAATTAGAATGATTTGATACTCCAACCATTATGATCAGACCTCTTTGTAGTCATATTGACTGTTGTAAGTCATGCAATACGATGTTCAGTCATGTAATGTTCAGTTCATCATGTGGATGATAAACAGCACTACACTCAAAAGTAGTGAGATGATCTCTTAACTGAGCAGGTCCGCTTGATTATTATTTCACACCCAAATACACACACACACAAACACACACACACCTTTTTACCCTGGAATTATCTGGAATGTTGCGTGTGTCTGGAAAGAGGAATCACTCCAATGCTGGTCACATAAGGAGAAAGAACAAGGCATGGAACAGGTTGAAGAGTCTTCCATGGAATAAACGTGATTAATTTCCAGCTAAATGAAGCTTTCTTACCCCCTCCCTTGAGTAGCTACAACCTTTTAAGTCACACATCATTAGCCCACTCTGACCTTGCAGACCTCTGAGTGTCCTCCAGAGGGTGTCCTGGCTAACAAAACAAAATGAGCGCAAGATCCACTCTGAGCCACTCCAAACAGCTGAACCATAATGAAGACAACCTGTAAACAGTCCGTCATCTGCATGTGTTTTCCAACGAAGTCTGAAGGCCCTTACAGTTACAGCTGATCTATTTTTACTCATTGCTCCCTCACTCCTGCTGGGCTCTGGGGCCTATTTTTGGGTGTGTGAGTAGGCTGGAGAGCTGGAGGAGATAAAACTCTGCATCAGTGATAAGCATGATCTAGCATTCCCATAGGGCACAACAAATAAGGGTGAAGTGACTCATAATAGCACTCACAGACTGAATGGCTTTATTTGGCTTGAACATAATGCGAACTCTGGAAATGTTTTCCAAGGAACACTTCAGACAGTGGTGGTTACTATTTTAGGATTACAAACAGAAGTTACATCTGCACTCCAGAAAGCCTATTAAAACCATTATAACAGTTAGTGCTTCTCATCTTTATATTCTCCAACAATCCAAAACTATCCAGACATCCCTTCTTTATGGTGCATCCACTACTGACACACACACTTTCACACAACTTATACAATCTCAATAGAAAAGTACTACAAAAAGAACGGGATGCTCTTAGACAAGCCACACCTAATGTCACCATGCACAATGCCAAATGTCTATTAAAGTGGTATAAAGCCCCCCAGAACTGGGCTGTGGAGCAGTGGAATTGTGTTCTCTGGAGTAATGGAGCTCAATCCACCACTGAGATGAGTAGAAATGGCATTCATTATTTTCAATGACTCATCCAACATCATGCTGTTACTGCGGCAAACTTCCCAGTTAATACCTTTGATTACAGAAGAAATTTCACATGATCAGGGAGGACCAACTCTGTATTAAAGTCTATGTATTTGAATGCAATGTCACTAAAGTCCCCACTGGTGACTTTATGGTCAGATGCACAAATATTTCTGTCCATATAAATTGTGGTTTTCATAGCGTTTGGAACCAAACAAATACAATTTGTTAAATATGACATAATACTATAATAAAATAATAAAAGAATAATAAAATAATATGTCTCTGGGACATAAATTCTGTAACAAAATGTCCATGTGTAAAACACAAGGCGTAAAACACAAGAACATGTGTTTGACACAGCACTGGACAGATTCAACGCACAATCCATAACATGCATTGCAACATGATGTGTGCTCCAGTGACTACAACATATTGGGTTACATCAACAGTAACCCAAACAAAATAAATTGCAAATATATCAATGTAGTTAGACAGCTGGCTAATCAAGTGTCTAAAAATAAGAAAATAAGATTTCAGAAAAGGTGGGAAATCTAATACCTATGTACTGCCAAACGGGATCATAAGGATGATCCTGTTTGACTCATTTGGGAGATGTGGTGGCTACCAAGAAAGAACACAACATTAGGTGCCCTCTCACAGGGCACATCTCACCTTCACTCCATCCTGAAGCTCTCCGCAGCTCAGAGCTTCATCCCAAGAATGAATTCAATAAAGAGATTCCAGGCGTCCAGCAAAAAGGTTTAGAAGACCTACCTTGAGGAACATTTAGTGATAGTGAACATTCTGTCATACGTGAACAGCACAAAATTCTTCCTCTTTATTTAACCCATTCACCAAGTGAAGCAGCGGGCAGCCAGGAATACAGTGCCCAGGGAGCAGTGTGTGGGGACTCAGTGGTGCTTAGCAGTCTTGGGAATCGAACCCACGCTTTGCTGATTGCGGGGCGAATGCCCTAGCCACTAGGTTACCAGCTGCCCCTGGTACAACAGTTGTACAACAAATGTTTTTTACATTTTTCAATATTTCAAGTAATATTTTAAGGCATACGACAAGCTCCTATATTTGACTGTTTTTTTAATATGTTATATGAAGCTATTATTTGAAAATGAAATACAAAAGCTTAGGCCTTCACCGGCCTGAACATCTTAATGAAAATAGTTGCATTGAGAGCTACTCTTCATTACTAGTTCTGATCGCTGCATTTTCCCGTTATTGGAGCCATACTACATTATGTCATGTTAACCAAAGAGAAGACCGTCTGACATTCCAGCACGTAGACAACACTAATTGTGAACACGAAAGCTGGAGTCTAGTCGTTTCGATTCGTTACACTTATCAGTGAGGGTGTGGGGACAGGCATGTGACCGTGTTTTCAATAGAAACAGCAGAAAACTCAGGACATTCCTGTGAGACATAACTACGGCCTTAGCAGGCTTTGGAGCAGAAAACATAATGAGGATTGCGATGACTGCACAGATCCAGCGATAATGCCCTTCACTAATTATGGTCGCTATGTACTCCTAGACATACTGGATACAGCAATTACCCAGCTAGAGAGTCAGATTTCAGGGAAAGTGACATAATTCATCGGAGCTACTTTTACAGTAAACTACAGTGGATGCTTAGGATTCCATAAGGTTGGTTTCGTTTTAAGACAGAAACACTGCGGTAACTGGGCTAGATCAGAGCAGATTAGAGAGAAGAACAAGCTCTTCTGATTGTCTGCAAAGGACACAGAGTCATCTAAGAGATACGTCATGCGTCTCAGTGTCATTTGTTTCACTCTTGCAGTCCTCAGTTTCATTCAGCGTCATTCTATTGTGCTAAACACGCAAAGAGGTTCAGTCTCAGGTTGCATAATAGTGATACTTTGTGCACAGAAATCATCCACCTTGAGCATAAGAGGTCCCCTTCATGCAGAATTAGCAAAAAGAATGAATGTGCATTTATATCCCTGAAAGGCTACAGTAGAATAATGCCAAAAGTTGAAAATAATCCGGATGTAAATATAATTGTATTATTTTAAATGTGAAATGGTTGTATAGGATGTAGCAATTTGCTGATTTTCAGACTCCAACAAAAACAGTTAGTGCACTGTTAGTGTACTGCTGAGTTGAGTCAGGTGTATTTGAGCAGGAAAATCACCAAACTCTGCTGGAATCTGGCCTTCCAGGGACAGAGTTCCCCATCCCTGCCTGAGCCTCTATAATGATTTGAATTTCTGCTTACAAGAAAATAATCAGCTCACTGTCAGCTGGCACCACTTGTGAGTAAAATTTTGTATCTTCCAAACATAAACTTAATTTACATTAACTCCATATAGGTTTATGTTACAGGATGTAATTTCTTTGAATCAATTTATTACTAAATGTTCACAAAAAATAAGAAACAACTTTTTTGTTCAGAGGATCATTAGAACATTTTTTTTCTAATGAGCTCAAAAGAAACAACCATAACACTACACACGTTAACTGCCTCTAACAGCTCCAAGATCTTCTCAGTTATCTTTTTTACCATTTTTTACACAAAGTGAAGTAGCCGGATTGTGTGAATAAGTGATAATTAACATTTCCTCTTTCAAACGCACCCTCTTTGCAAGGCAGTATCAGGTGCTGCAGTGCTGGAGCCTTCCAACAGCAGCTTTTTTTAGATTCAAGGCCAAATCAGTCCTCATTATCAACAAAGTTCTGGGAAACAGCAGAATCAAAGCCAAATTCTTTACTGGAATAACTTTGTATTTGTGTGCAAACCACTTGCTTTGCATGAATCATTATGATTGTGGACTAAAATTGTAGAGAAAAGCATGGCCTACATCCTCCCCGGGGTAATGATGACAGAGAGGATCATGCACAACTTTGGAAACCTGAGGCCACAGGGGTGAAGCAGTTGGTGGCCATAAATGGTTTTATATTCCTTATGGCATATAATCTATATGTTCAAAAGACATTCTCGTTGCCCTGCTTTGTTTTCTTCCTTTGGGAAGGCACTAGAACATTACTGTGAGGATTCTGTCTTTAGTGAGCTCAGGTACTGATATTGAAAAAGTCCTTACTATAACTGTAAAATTGCAGAAGACAACACATGCAAGATGCAAGTGTTGATGTTTTATAGACTTATGTTTTGCTAACGCATGCCTACATTTTCTATTCACAGCAAAAACATTGTATTAATAGGTTAAAATCCATTATTGATATGAATTATTGCTTTTCTTATAGTGTCTCTCACACATTCTCAGATTTACTTCACTGTTTCTTGCCGGTGAGCAAACACTTGCAAAAGCAGGAGAATTCCAGGTAGTCCTTTTATTTGACAAGAAGGACCTTGCTTTGCATTTTGCGTGTGTTCTTGGAAGGCGATTCAAAGAAATTAAGGGGAGGTTGTAAGGGGTAATCCATTTCCAAGAACACCACTGACTTTTCATGAAAAGTAGTGATTGAAGTGAAAGATGCATAGAAACAGAATGAAGCACACATGCATGCAGTAATATGCCGAATACATACTCAGACATAATCACTCAAGCACATAGACCAAGCATGAGGTTATTATTGATTCTCATAAGACTGTGCTTACCAAGAAACGGCTTCACCATCTTTCTCTGAGACTCCCGCAGACTGCAAAACAATAGATGGCCGGTAGGCTCTCACACACACACAAATACACACACACACACACACACACACACACACACACACACACACACACACACACACACACACAC
>JBBPCX010103545.1:0-22515 GCA_037974365.1 Hydrocynus forskahlii
AGTGGCTGTGAAGTAGGAGTCTCTATAAAGGTTCCTCACACTCCTTCCATCTGTTCCCCCTTCAGGAGCAGGAATGTGCTCCCACTGCTCCTCCACCATCGGCGTGGGCGTCTCTCCCGGCGTATTGTATGGAACTACACAATATTGCCTGCACGGTCTGGCCTTACTCTGATGCCTATCAGGACCTAAATCTACAGAAAGAAATATGTTAGCCTGGAAAGTTGGTCTAAAAGAAATGTGGTGTGTATGACTGTCGAACCTCGACTTTTGTTGGCCAGAAATCATCTGGATTCGTGCCCTTGTTCTGCTGTGGGTGGTGTTCCATGCCTTCTCACAGGGGCATGACCACGGGGGGGCTGGGGTGGGCACTGCCCACCCGGTGACAAGCCCTGCCCACCCTGCGAAATGCTCCGTCTGTCCAGTGAAAACTCTGAAGGAAAAAATTTGCATAGGTGGCTTATTAAAAAGCAGACATCTTCAATCTCTGTCACTAGCAGCCTAGCACCGCCGCGACCAACACAGAGCACGGCACCCTCCCCCCCCAACGGCTGGAAGGATAGATAGTTTTTGCCCCCCCCAGATAAGCCAAATGCCCACCCAAACATGATGTTCTGGTCACACCTCTGCCTTCTCTGCCTCAGGTTCTGGTTAAGGGGTTTGAGGCTCTGGGTAAGGGGTTTGAGGTTCTGGGTAAGGGGTTAAAAGGTATGGCAGGCAGGCATAACTCCTGTTCCCAAGCAGGACTCCATTAAACTCCCCTGTAGAAGAAAGTACTGCTGTGTATAACATTCCTACAGTTCTAAACACACCCCCAACATGAAAGTCCCTAAAAATCCTCAGAGCTCAAATGCCCTTTGGACTATTCGTGCACGCTCCTCCACAGGGTCTTCTGGACAGGCCAAACTTGTTTCTTTCTTCTTTCTGCTGACTCTCCAGGCAGGTGTCAGTCTCACTCAGTGCTGCTTAAATATGCCTGACCTTAATTACCTTAATTTATTTTATTTATTAACCCTTGTTTTTCTGCATTTTAACCCATTCACTGAGTGGGCTGCCACCAGCGAGGGGCGCTGGGGAGCAGTGTGTGGGGACGGTACCTTACTCAAGGGTACCTTAGTGGTGATACAAGCAGTTAGGGTTCGAAGCCCCAACCTTCTGATTGCAGGGCCAATGCTCTAACCACTAGGTAATCCACTAATAATAATTTTAAATGTTATATTTTAAATAATAAAGTGTGTTATGCTTTATGTTCTTTTTATGAGTATATATTTTTATTTCTGATTTCATTTGTTGCATTTATTGTTTGACATTAGCAATACTATACGTATTTAATATTTTAATACAATGAAAATGCTAAGACGTTTATAGTCCCTTTTTAATGAGTAGTGATAGCAGGGAATTCCCATGACGGAACGATCTCTCGGAAATCCGTTTCCACACGCCTGACATTCTTTGAGACACAGCTAGACTAAGCGAGAACTGCATTGATGGAACGGAACTCCCACTTAAATAAGTGAGACTTTTCGAAGTAAGCCAGACTTTCCCTTAATCCAGTTTCGTGAAATACGCCCCCCCCGGTCTTTTTGCACACACTCAAAACTTTTTATCCAGTGAAGACAGCGATGATGAACAGATGCACTTTGAGCTTCGTCTTGATCCTATCGAAGATAATTCCAATGCTTCTCGCGGGGGTTACATTCCAAGAGCACCCACGTATAGTGAAAAACTGCATTGTTGTGTTGCGGTAAAAAAAAGCCTAAAATGCCTATTTTTATAGTGTAATCCCTAAATATGCTGCCAAGAATGCTCCCAAAACACTTTACTTTCATTTTACACTCAGTTTAATACATTGCCCCTAACAAAAATGTAAATGTAAGCCCATATTCGTACTGTACAGTTTACACTGAACTCCTGCAGTGCTAGAATGTAAATGCCGATATTACCACTGTATAGACTGCACAGTAATTCCTGCACGGGTGTTTTCTTTGGTATGCACTGTCGTTTTCTTTGGTATAAGCAGGGTAAATACAGTAATGATTTAATGTATTTTTTTTAGTAAAATGCATACAGTAAAATGTACGGGTAATCACCAATATTTTTTACAGTTCAATAATTTACTGTTTGCTGGGTGGTGCATCTTATTCAGGCGCTTCCGGAGGAGTTGTATTATAGTGACCTGCAGGATAAAGCAGACACTGGACAGAGACAGAGCTCAACAGCCTCTTTTAATTTAATTTACTGTAATAAAAATACTGGGCCTTAAGAAGGACAAAATGAAAAACAAGAGAAACACTTGAGATGCTCCATGGGGGAAATTCTGGTCTGCAGCTCCCACAGGTGTATCAAACAGCAGCAGCCAATCAGCAGCAAGGAGAAATAAATAACGTTCTCATATTGACTACTTTCAAACCTCCCGCCTCTGAATACAGTAGTATTTAACCATCCCAAGATGCCTTTCTTTGTGTTCTCTGGACAGCACAAAAACATTTATGCAGTGATAGTTTATATGGAAATGTAGCTGAATTTATGTTAGTATTTATGTTACAAAATTAGTAAATTATATTTTTCATAATTTAGAACAAAAATGTATAAAAAACCATTTTGCCATGAAAAAAACAAAAAATGCTGAGAATATTTGCAGTTTCCGCGTTATTGTGGGGATTTCTGTGTACAATTATCAGGTAGGTTATCACTGCGTTAGACTGATTCCGCGACTCCTGATCCGCGTAGGGGGGTTACTGTATATAAAACCTATGAATTCTTTCAGATTGCATGGTTATTCTTTCTCCTGAAGAATTCATTTCAATTAACACATTCTTTTAATCAATACATGAAAGACACTTTCACAGACAAATGCAGAATTATTCATTTAATGATCTGAACAGATTTTAAGAACATTCAATGACAAAAAATCAGAAAGTCACTTCCAGTACCAGTCACCCACATGTACAGCAGTGTATTTAGTGTTTAGTCCTCTAAAATAATAGTTTAATGGTGTAATCACCAGAGAAAGGGAAACAAGCCTTCAGTCCTACACATTCCAAAAGAATGACTTGAAACATGATACATTCTGTCAGACAGAACATTTGTAACATTAAAGACATGATTTTCTGTTTAAAAATAACAAAGCAAAATTAGAAATGGTAGAGCTGAAAGCGCTCAGACTTTGATCTTAGATCGGAAGTTGGATAACATCTTGGAGAAGCTTGCGGCTCTGCAACGGGATTTGGATTACACTGGAGACCAGTGATGGACGTTGGATGGCTGTTGAAAGGGAATACAGCCATCGCTCCAACTTAAAACCAAGAAATCTTTTTCTCTCTCGGCTAACCCCCCCTTACCAGCACCGACTCGGCCAAGGCCACTGCTGGAGCAAAACAACCCCCGGAGAACAAGATAACGAGATGCTCTGACTCCCTTCTCCCTGCTCCAAGGACACCTGTGGCGGACTTTTGGACTCTCACAGGCTTACCCCCTCCCCTCATTTGTTCTGGACAGCTCTACAGTATAGCACAATCAGTGTTGTTTCTTAGCAGATTCCACGCTACGGCCTCCAGTGCTGCTATTCTTTGTTGCACTGCTTCTCACTTATCTTTAAGACTTAAACAGGTCATAGCTGTAGTAGTTAAGACTAAGCATGTTGGAAATCTTCTGGAAGAGGCTTTTCACCTGAGTGCGATCTCTAATCCTGTTGTTGAACACATGATATCTTCCTCCACAAGCAGAGATCAGAGATCTGAGATCAGGTCCAGTCCATTTGATGAAGCTTTCCACTGACTCATTGTCATACTCAAGATCATCTCCACGGGTGAACAACACGATCATGTGTTTATGAACTTCTTCTCCAAAGATTTCTTGGTATTTCCTGAC
Organism: Hydrocynus forskahlii; assembly: GCA_037974365.1. Taxonomy (NCBI): domain Eukaryota; kingdom Metazoa; phylum Chordata; class Actinopteri; order Characiformes; family Alestidae; genus Hydrocynus; species Hydrocynus forskahlii. Next base: position 3,868 of record JBBPCX010103545.1, read on the forward strand.
AGTGATTTTCTCCTCTTCAGTGAAACGCCTTACATCAATCACAAGCAGGAAGGCATGAGGACCAGGAGCAGCCAGCTAAACACCTTTCACAGTTTCCTTAATTATAAAGTCATTAGACATGTGGGTGTTGTACAAACTAGGGGTGTCAATGACTGTAATACTTCTTCCATCAATCACTCTTGTTTCAGCTGAGGAAGTAGATGTAACAGAGGTGGCCCTGGATTCTGACTTGAATACATTATCACCCAGAATGGTGTTACCTGTAGCACTCTTGCCAACCCCAGTCTTGCCCAGTAGGACAATGCGCCATGATTCACAACCTGTAAGGTGAAACAAAAGGAAAAAGTCACTAAACAGACAGGATCAGCATCTGTTCTATCATTATTTAACTGCCTGATAATCATGGTAAAGCATGATAGAGCATTCACCCTTCACCCAGTGCTATATTGCTACACTAGCGTTCTTTTCTGGTATTTTACAGACACACTCATACTCACACTCACACAGCCATAAGCCATGACTGACGCAGTAATGGTGTGGTTTGTGCCTTTAGTTGCTTTTTTAAATGTAAAGTTTAATCATACTGTAGGTTTTTATAGGATTATACAAAGGCCTGGGGTCTTTCTTGTTTGTCATGCTTTTTTTTATGACTGGATACTTTAATTGGAGAGGCTGGATTCTTCATGACCATAAATACTCCAAATGTGCTGCCTCCACTGCCTTCAGTTAGCTTCAGACAAGTGAGTGTCTTGTTGTGTCTCTTATGTTACAGTTGGCAGTTTTTAGCTGAGCTCGTTCTATTAATAACAAACTCTATTTGCATGTAATGCTAGCTGACATGTTTGTGGAAAACTCAGAACTCTGTAAAGAAAAAATAAGCACAGTACTATTCTTATTTCAGTACAGAGGATTGTTCTGGGATGTCTTGATCTGTTAATTAGTTTTTAGGTAACACAGATATAATATTTAAAATGAATTTTTATATGGCTTGAATCTAATATTCAACTTTTAAAAGATTTAATTATTTCCCCGTTCCAACTTGTACTAGTAAAATATTATTTGTATTTATTATTAAATGTGAAAACACATTAAAAAAGAATGATACTTAGGTAATTAAAACTTGATCTCTTTTCAGGAAGAATAGTTGTGCCTCTGGTTTTTACCATTGAGGTGCTATGGCTAATGACACACAGAGAAGTGCTAAAGATTCAGTACAGATCATTTTAATTGGGAGCACAGGGTCGGAAAAAAGCTCCACTGGAAACACCATCCTCAGCAATAAACATTTCAAATCAGAAGCATGTGGAAAATCAGTGACCCTAAACTGCACAAATGTAACTGATAATATCTGAGGTAAACACGTTTTTTTTTTTGGTAGATAAGTATTCTGTTGGACATTCCAGGCTGGGATTGCACAGAACTTTCTGAAAAAGAAGTGCAATACAAAAGGCTTTGGAGAATCTCCACTCCTTCCTCCTGATCTCACGCATTGGATCTGTTGAATCAGATGACACAGATCAATTGAAAAAGTCCTTGGTCCTTCGTTCCTCAAGCATACCATGATTTTGTTTTCACACAGCGCTAATCTTGAGTTCAAAACTTTTCAGTAATTTCTAAATGAAGGGACAGAAAAGTTTCAAGCCCTGTTAAAGCATTGCAGTTACAGATGCCATCCCTGGAACTACAGAAATCATCTGATAAGGATTTGAAAAAGTCATAAAAGATCTGAAACAGTCAGAGATGCAACAGCAGCATTCAGCAAAGAGTTCTTGTGGAAAGAGGCTAACAGAGCAAGATATATGTTGTGTTCACTGATTATGCTATTGCAACCGTAAGACACTAGGTGGCAGTGTTGGGACAAGCAGGAACTGTAGAGAGAATAGAAAAGAGGAGTGAGAAAGAGGATAGTGAACACAGAAGAGCACAAATGTTCTGTTGCTGGGCTATTGTAAATGTTTTACTGTACTGGTTGTTAAGTAAATAGCATTTTGTTCTATTCCTTGGCCTGGTTGTTCGGGTGTCAACACAACAATATGGTAGTTATGGATGCACAGGAATCTAAAAATCCTATCTGAGTTTCATTCCTTGGACTTACCTAGGTGGGAAAGACCTCAAGTATCAGAACACTTCAAAAAAAAGGTGAGCAGACTGATGAAGACAGCACAGCTGGACTCAGTCTGCAGCTGTTTGATGAAGATCCAACGAATCTACGAATGTCAAATTGCTCCAAATAAAATATATTCCTTTATTTACCCTCAGTCAGATCCAGTGATTCCATTCCACATATAGAGATATCTTGATCTCTGTTTTTTTTTTCTCACAGTGTGTTCCATCAAATTTCTCAATAAAAAATCAGTAGCTCAAGATCAGCACAGCATTCACATGCCAGTCCGAGTTGATGTCAGCACAATGCCACCCCTCATGCTTTGTTGCTGAGGATAGCATCACGGTTGCTACAGTACACTAGCATGTTGCTAATAGCCATAGCCGTCTCCAGAACACTGATGTTGAACCATATCTCTGCAAAAACATAAGCACAACAGTCTCTGAACCCACACTGGATGGTTTGTAGTTGGATGTAGTCCAGTTTATTGTCCAGGGAGCAAACGTTGGTGAGGAAGATGGATGGGCTTGCTGGCCGGCTAGCATTAGCTTTTAGCCTAGCATGGACCCCCGATCGCTTGCCGCGCTTCTGCTTTCTCTCACACCGCTTGTGATGTCTCTTCCCCTGGCCATCGGCATCAGGTGAAACCGTGGTCTGAGGGCCCAGTCCATGTAGCAAGCCGAGATCTTGGAGTTACAGCAGCTGCTTGTCTTCAAGATAAGCTACACACTCTTCTCTTATCTGGAGCAGGTCTGGTGGTGATAAACATGCGTACCAGCTGTTCAGATGCACATGTTGTCGAAATTTTGGTGTGGAGAATGGCAAAAAGGTGACTGGCAAAAAAGTAGCTAAGCGCACCACCATCTTGAATCATTATAGCTTTTTGGCTGAAACAGAAAGAAAAGGCATCCAATACAAACTTTACATTTTTGTTGTAAAGGGACAACATTCTAACAAACTGAACCGAAGCACTGCATGTAAAATGAAGTTGGTGGTCAGAGCTGACCACGTTAGCACTCATTTGTTTGGTGACATTGGTCTCCTGACATGCAAGTCTGTTGTATGTACACTCAGGCCCGATGCACAGCCATACAGCTTAGTCACACCACACAGAAAGAGGTTGGCCTTGTCACGGATGGAAGTGGATCAGAACGTACCTTACTGCTGTTGGTTCACCCGTGTAGTGTGAAGGAAGAGCCCAGACGCGGACAGAAGCGAGAGGGCTGGTCTGGTTATGCACTTTGCTCTATGAACGCTCTGAGATAGAGTAAGATTCCCACCGGAATCTACGTTCACACTCATGCACTAGTATAGAGTGGTACTCACATGAGTTGAAGAGTCGGCGAGTCAGGGCAGTGAGTGAACTCAATGACTGAGCACCGGAGGAAGTCCCGTTTCCTGTTTATATACTATGTGACGCACTCATTTCCTATGACCTTTGCGCGTGCATGTGACAGTACCCCCCCTCCAGGACTGTCTCTCGATGGTCCAGGCTGAGAGGATACCCTGCGACGGTAGTCCTGGGGTCCAGGATGAACCGCTCGGGAAACCACAACCGTTCCTCCATAACGTATCCTCCATAACGAGGCAGGCAGCTGGAGCCAGAACTGGGCAGTGAACTGGGGCCCTCTGTCCAAAACAATGTCCTTGGGGAACCCATGCAAGCGGACTACATGCTCCAAGATGATTTCAGCGGTGGTTTTGGATGAGGGGAGTCTCTGGAGAGCCACCAGGTGCATGGCCTTGGAAGTGTTCTTCCCGTCGGATTCTGGCAGACTGGTGACAAAATACCGTCGATGATCCGAGGCGGAGGAGGGTCCGGAGTAGCAGGTGCCAGAGGTGAAGTGATGAAGGGCTTGAAGTGGGTGGCGTGAAACACAGGGTGGATCCGGAGCGAGGCAGGCAGCTGGAGCCGGAAGCTGACAGGGTTGATCCGATGCGTGCTGTGCAACCAAGGGCAGTGACGAACCGGGAGAGGTTGAAGTTCCCCCTGAGTGGGAGTGTTAGTAGTCTTCGCCCTGGCGCACACTGTGCATGTCTAGATGAATTCCTTAACATCCCCAACCATTTTAGGCCACCAGAAGGCACGTCGAAGGAGAGAGAGGGTGCAATGGACACTGGGATAGCCAGCCATGTCAGAGGAATGTGCCCGAACGCAGGTGAGAGGGCACAAAGTGTCGTCCAGGTGGAGTGGCTGGTGGAGGGGGCTCCAAGGCCTGCCCCTGGCGAACTCGATCTTCCAACTCCCACCAGAGGGGCCAAACAACTACAGCTGGTGGTAGGATAGGCACGGTAAGAGATGGTAAAATTAAACTGCCCAAAGAACAGTGCCCACCGCGCCTGACGAGGGTAGAGTTGTTTCGCCTGCTGGATGCCGATAAGGTTTTGGTGATCAGTCCAGACAACGAATGGATCACTGCCGCCCTGAAGCCAGTGACGCCACTCTTCCAGAGCCCACTTGATGGCCAACAGCTCACCCCGTATCGCTGCCGAGTGGATGTATGGATGCAGTTTCTGGTTTGGACCTCGCTGTGAGAGAACGGCTCCTACGCCCACATTGGAGGCGTCCACCTCGACAACGAATGGTTTGGCAATGTCCGGATGGATGAGGATGGGTGCAGGGGTGAAAAGGGAGCAGAGGCAGTGAAAGGCATGGATGGCGTCGGAGGTGAGGTGAAACGGAGACTTGGATGGATGAGTGAGAGCAATAAGAGGCGCCGCTGTATAAGTGAAGTGGGTAGAGGCCAGTTTCGCACAGCATTCAGCTTCTGAGGATCCATAGCCACACCCTGGGGAGATATAACAAACCCCAGAAATGTGGTGGAACGCTGGTGGAAAGCGCATTTTTGCAACTTGCAGAACAGTCGGTGGGCCAGCAACCTCTTTAACACTGTGCGGACATGCTAGTGATGTTCCTCTTCAGTCTTCGAGTAAATTAAGATGTCATTGAGGTAAGCGAAGACCCAGCGACCCAGCATGTCGTTGTTGGAAAGCTGCCAGATTACTGCACAAACCAAACGGCATAATCATCATTTCGTAATGGCCGGTGGGAGTGATGAAGGCCATCTTCCACTCATCGACCTCTCTGATGTGCATGAGGTTGTAAGCTGATATGCATGAGATTGTAAGCACTCCGGAGATCCAACTTCGTGAAGATGGTGGCACCAGAGAGAGTGTCAAGGGCGGTGTTGGTCAGAGGGAGCGGATGATGGTTCTTCACCATGATCTTGTTGAGACCCTGATAGTCGACACAGGGGCGGAGTCCTCCATCCTCCATCCTTCTTCTTCATGAAGAAAAACCCCATGGCCGCTGGAGACGAGGAGGGTTTGATGGTCTCCTGGTGAAGCCCCTCTGCCACGTACTCCTCAATGGCCCGCTGCTCGTCCCTGGACAGGTTGTACAGCCGTTCGCAGGGTGGAGTCGGGCTGGGTAGAAGATTTATTTCCAAGTCGTAGGGCCAATGAGGAGGGAGCTGAATGGCCCTCTGCTTACTAAACACTTCTTTGAGGTCCCGGTACGGCTCCAGGATGGCGTTGGCATTGACATCAGGGTCTTGGGACTCCCCAGAGCACGTCCCAGCCACCGCTGTGAGACACAACTCCTGACAGGTTGAACCCCACTGCAGGACTTTTTGCTGTCGACAGGAGATGAGGGGATCGTGCTGCAGGAGCCAGGGGTAGCCCAAGATGATAGGAGGTGAGGTGGGGTGTGTGACCAGGAGGGATGTGTTTTCATGATGTTGGTTGATGAGAAGTTGGAGAGGAGTGGTGCGATGGGTTATGGGTGTTGGAGGGGTCGACCGTCAACAGCGGTGATAGTTAACGGCCAGGATAACGCTTCTAATTCAGCATAAGAGTGGTCAGCATAAGAGTGGTCAATAAAGTTGCCAGCTGCCCCTGAATCAACAAAAGCAGTGACACTGACCAGTTTGTGGCTGTGTTGGATGTGGGCCTGAACCATAAAACGAAAAATGGTCGCAGTAGTGGAGGTGGAGAGAGAGAACCCGGGTGAGGACCTCCCCTTCTTCACCGGGTCTGACCATTTCCCGGACGGAGCGGGCAGATGGCTCGGTGATGTTCTGAGCCGGTGCAGTATGCGCATAATCCCTTGTGATAACGTCGGGTCCACTCCACCTGGCTCAGGGAAGCTCGTCCTAACTGCATGGGTTCACCCGCGGCTCTGGAGTGGGCATCGGAAGGAGGTGGAGGATCCGGAATGTTAGAGCTGACCTTAAAGGGTGCAGTAGATGGAGGGATGGGAGCTCATGCGCTGATCGATGTGCATACATAATTGAATGAGTCCCTCCAGGATGTCCGGGAGCTCCCATCTGACCAGCTGGTCTTTTATGTGGAGAGCTAACCCCTCGTAGAAGGCCATCCGGAGAGCGGAGTCGCCCTACGCTGTATGCACAGCAAGGGTGCAAAACTTCGCCATGTATTTACTAACCGGACAGTGCCCCTGCCGCAGGTGGTACAGCTTCGAAGAAACCTCCACCTCACTGTCCGGATGTTGGAAGGCCGCTTTGAGGAGCTCGGTGAAGTTCTGATATCGATGACAAGCCGGAGTGTTGGCTCTCAAGACAGCTGCTGCCCACTTTGCTGCCTGCCCAGTGAGGAGGGAGACAAGAAGTGCGATCTTGGACCTTTCGGTGGGGTAGCGGTTGGGCTGAAACTCAAAAATAAGAGAGGTTAGTCAGAAACACCTCGCATGTCCCGTCTACACCATTCCATTTTTCCAGGAGTGAAATCTTGGGGAGAGTTCATACGGTGGGATGAGGAATAGATGAGACGGACGGAGTAGTTGGCTGGGGCAAAGGTGTTGCGGCAGGGGTTTGGAGGAGAGCCGTTGCAGGAAGGTGACTTGATGTTGAAGTCCAATCACCTCCTGTTTCAGACCTTCAATCTCTTTCCCAATTCCAGTCCGCTGGGCTCACAAGTGGCTCAGTCATTCTGTCACAGATGGAAGTGGATCAGAACATACCTTACTGCTGTTGGTTCACCCGTGTAGCGTGAAGGAAAAGCCCAGACGCGGACAGAAGGGAGAGGGCTGGTTCGGTCACGCACTTTGCTCTATGAACGCTCTGAGATAGAGTAAGATTCCCACCGGAATCTACGTTCACACTCATTCCAGAGGAAGTCCCGTTTCCTGTTTATATACTATGTGACGTGCTCATTTCCTATTACCTTTGCGCGTCATGTGACCAGTGCATGTGACAGGCCTGCTACATCCAAGGCCTAGAGGAATTCACTCTGCAGACAGACCACAAGCCCAGGCAAGTCCCCCCATTTTAACATCTGTGATCTTATGGCTCCTTTGCGATGTCAGCGACTGCTAATGAGATTGAGGCGTTTCAGTGCCAAAGCTGTTCGTGTTCCAGGCAAGTCATTGATTATTGCAGTTCTGCTGTCTTGTAACGCCCTCAGCGACACGACCACCTTGAACAACATAGTGGAAGTCCCAGCTTTCATAAAGGCACTTGTGTGGAGCAAGCCATTGTCTGATCCTAAAATAAAGGCCATCAAAGAAGCCACAGAGAATGACCTCAGCAAGGTAAAACAGTTTATAAGGAATGGCTGGCCAAAACATATGCCACACAAGCTACAAAGTTATGCTGCAAAGATATCACGGCTTGTGGCAAATGGCATGCTCTTACATGGCGATAGGATAGTAATTCCAGCTAGTTCCAGCTAGTTAGCGCAATAAGATCCTAGACTGCTTACATGATAGTCACCAGGGCCTAAACAAAAGCAGAGAATGAGCTAATATGTCGGTTTGGTGGTCTGGCATTGGAGGCGACATACACAGAAAGGGCTCAAACATTTGCCAAGCACAGAGACTAACTCAGAGGAAGGATCCATTAATGATGGGCCCTCTACCCCCTGGCCTATGGTATAAGATTGGTGCAAACTCTCAAGTAAACACTATCTGATGGTCACAGACTACTATTCTAGAGACATTGAAATTGCAAAATTCTCGAGAAAATTCTACAGCCTAGACTCAACCACTAAGAAGTGAGGAAAAGAGACAGCAAAGTCAAGGTATCATACAATTTCCTCTATGATTGCAGACATTCTTCATGTCTACTCCCATGTTTACACCCTGGAGAAGGAATACTCCTGAAGCTGGATGAGGGGAAAGGCTGGAGGAGACCTGGCACTGTGCTAACAGCCACTGAGGAATCACATTCATACCTTGTACAGACACAGAGTGGTTCCGTTCTTCACCATTTCCAGTCAGTGATGCCAGCGAACACTGAAAAGACCCAAGATTCAGCCACCTCCCCACAAGAGGAGGAAGAGACACTCCAGCTGCACTGCCTGGGTTAAAAATCACATTGAGGGGTAGACTGATAAAACCCCCTGCTCACTATAGAGAGAAGGTTTCACACTGTGACCTAACATAACTGAAAAAACGATATATAAAAATATGTACATACTGTTGGTTACATGCACTTACATGCATAGGTTTGTGACTTGGTGTGACTAGTGCATTATGGGGCATAGCCGAGAGTCCAGCATTACGTGTTTGGGAATGAGCATGTGAGACCACGCTGTTTGAGAGTTTGTTCAGACTTAATTAACACCATAGTGAGTTCTTGACAGATCATGTAAACTAAATAAATGGGGGCTGGTGTATCAGCTTGGGGTCCTGCAGATATGGAGTGACTGAAGAACTGGCAGAAGAAGGACTGGTGGATCAGCCTCAGGGCCATCACAAAATACAATTTAATCAAAATACGTGCTGCGATCACAATTTAGGGCTTTTTTTCGTGCTAGGACAACACTTCACTACCCTATGTATTTTAACGTGCAGTGCGTAACACTGTCAGTATCTGCACTAACTGCTGATTGTTAGGGTTAGGTTAAGGGTTACGGTTAGGGTTAAGGTTAAGGTTAGGGTTAAGGTTAAGGTTAAGGTTAGGGTTAGGGTTAGGGTTAGGGACTTTCCCCATCTCACGGCATTTCAACCTGTTTCAACCGCTTTGCAAACAAAAACGATGAGGAACCAACTCATTATTTCTCTCCTACTGTCCCACAGTCACCAGTTACCGGTGATACTGGCGATGTTACGCAATGCGCATTAAAACACATAGGGTAGTGAAGTGTTGTCATACCATGAAAAAGTGAAGCATTGTCTTAGCACGAAAAAAAACTTAAATTGTGATCACAGCAAGTATTTTGATTAATTTGTTTTTCGTGATGCCTGCACGAAAACTCGTGAGACCGGGTTCCTCAGGGTGGTACAGATATGAAGTGACAGAAGAACCAGCAGAGGGAGAGCTTGTGGATCATCTTGTGGGTGACTGAAGAACTAGCAGAGAGAGGGCTGGTGGATCAGATTGAGGGTGGTATTGATATTGGATGACCGAAAAACCATCGGAGGGAGCACTGATGGATCAGACTGAGGGTGGTGCAGATATGGAGTGACTGAAGAACCGGAAGAAGAAAGGCTGGTGGATCTGCCTGAGGGTGGTGCATGTATGGAGTGACTGAAGAACCAGCAGAGGGAGGGCTTGTGGATGAGTTTGTTGGTGGGGCAGATATGAAGCGACTAAAGAACCAGCAGAGGGAGGGCTTGTGGATGAGTTTGTTGGTGGGGCAGATATGAAGCGACTGAAGAACCAGCAGAGGGAGGGCTTGTGGATGAGTTTGGTGGTGGGGCAGATATGAAGCGACTGAAGAACCAGCAGAGGGAGGGCTGGTGGATCAGCTTGAGGGTCACCTCTCATTTCTCTGCATGAGGAGGTTCTCATTTTAAATAAAATGCTATGCTGGTATCTGCTCCTGTGAAGCTCTGTAACAGCCATCTACCGTCCACCTGGACTGTTGGGCAGCTTTGTAGATGAACTTGGCACGCTGCTCTCTGCCATCCCTATGACTGTTTGTTACTCATCATGGGTATCTTGAATATTCAGCTTGACAGTCCCAGCCCGATTGACTTTGTCATCCCAACCCGATGTCCCTGATTTATTCTTTTGACCTCAACCTGGCTTGCAGTCCTCCAATTCACAAAGCTCTCAAGGCACTAAACCTCATCCTAACTAGGAGCTAATTGCATCACTGTCACCCCTCTACATATCTCTGACCATTACTTAATTTGTTTTGAAATCTGCTTTCCGGAACAGTACCCTGTTCCTACACGTCAGGTCTTGTATCACTGCAACCTATGCAACCTCTCAACCACTTCTTTTTTACATCAGTTGTAACCTCTGCATTACCTCCTCTACGCACATTTTATTCACTTGAGGTCAATGATACCACAGAATCTCTCTGTTCTACGTTAAGTTTGTGTCCACTATCCATCAGACCAACTCACTCTAGCCTCCGTCATCTGTGGCTGGCAGAGACCGTTCGAAGGCATCATTGCTGTCTTTCACCCCTCTCACGGAGACTGAGGTGTTTAAACTTCTGACTTGTGTCACACTACATGTCGGCTTGACCCCATCCCTACACAACTCTTGCACATCTCTTCAGCTATCATGCACACTATCATGCATGTGGTTAATTCCTCACTTTCTTCTGGAACATTTCCTATGATCTTCAAACAAGCTCAAGTCATACCTCAGCTCAGAAAGCTCTCCTTTAACCCTGGCTTTAAGACCGGCCAATCCACTTAAACAGCTTGGTGACTGAAGCTTTAAAATCAGTCAGAGCTGCAGCTCAGTCCTTGGTTCTCATCCTACTGGATCTATCAGCTGCCGCAGATACAGCTGATCACACCATCATCCTGTCCATACACTCAGACATGGGCATCTCAGGTATCTCATAGCTTGTTCAAATCCTACCTTTCTGGACGTTCATCCAAGGTATTGTGGTTTGGTCGAACACCTCCAGCCATCGCTCTCCCTCAAGGCTCAGTACTGAGGCCCCTAATCTTTGCTATTTACATCACTTCCTTGGGCTCGATTATCATCTCTCATGGCTTCTCCTATCACTGCTATGTTGATGACACATGGCTGTACTTGTCCATCACGCCAGATGACCACACCATCTCAGCACGCATCTTGGCGTGTCTATCAGGCAGATCCACATGGAAGAAGGATCACCACTTACAGCTTAATCTTGCCAAGACAGTACTTCTGGTTGCCCCAGCCAAACCTATTAATCATAACATCAGTATAAGATTTGACTCTTCACTCCCTGTCCAAGGTGGTGAGATATCTGGGTGTTATGACTCATGATCAACTATCTTTCTCTGACCACACTGCATCTGTCTCACGGTCACATAGTTTTGCCTTATTTCATATCAGGTCATACCTGACTCAGTATGCCACCCAAATCCTGGTACAGACCATGGTTATCACTATTCTCTTGCACAAGTCTTACATAATTTTAGCACTTAATATTTGCCTCTGGTTCATGCACTGTCCTGAAGCTTTGTGTCCTCATATTGTTAGTCGCTTTGGATAAAAGCTTCTGCATCTGCCAAATTGTAGTAGCACTCGAAGCAGTAGTGGTGCAGATATGGGATGGCTGAAGAATCAGCAGAGGGAGGGTTGGGGATGCTGAGCAGGAGAGGAACCCTGTCTCTATCTTAGAGGTTCATTCAAGAAATAGGCCAGCCAGGTGTATGGAGTAGTAACTTGTACTGACCAAACTTTGGAATAAACACTACTCTCTGCAATTGGATCTTGGACTTCCTGACTGACAGGCCCCAGTCTATCTCCATAGGAAAAAACTCTTCCAGGATCCTCAGACTGAGTACAGGCTCGCCTCAGGGCTGTGTGCTTAGTCCACTGCTCTTCACTCTGCTGACACATGACTGTACTGCACAGTCTCATCACCAACAACGATGAGTCCGAATACAGAGAGGAGGTACGACACCTGGTGGACTGGTGCCAGAACAACAACCTGTCTCTAAATGTTCAGAAGACTAAAGAGATGGTTGTTAACTTCAGGAAGAGCTCAGCGGCCCACACACCACTGCACATAAACGGATCTGCTGTTGAGATGGTCAACAGTGTGAATTTCCTGGGTGTGCACATTTCAGAAGACCTCTCCTGGAACCTGAACACCACCACCATCACAAAGAAAACCCAACAACGTCTTCACTTTCTTCGGAAGCTGAAGAAGGCCAGTCTTCCTCCTCCCATCCTCCCATCATTTTACCAGGGAACCATTGAAAGTATCCTCTGCTGCTACATCACTATCTGGTACGGAAACTGCACTCTCACTGAAAAGATGTCTCTGCAGCGGATAGTGAGGACAGCAGAGAGGATCACTGGAGGCCCTCTCCCACCCATCTCCCACCTCTACCAAAAACACATCATCCAACGTGCGAACAGCATAGTGAAGGACATTTTCCACCCCTCACATGCACTGTTCTCCCTCCTTCCATCTAGCAGACGGTTTCGCAGCATCAAAATTGTAACTGCCAGACACTGCAAGAGCTTTTTCCCCCAAGAAGTCAGAGCCCTCAACTCACTGCCACCAAGAGACTGATAAACATAAACACTTCTACTAACACAAACACTTTTACAAACATAAACACTTTCACAAACAAAGACTTTTACAAACATTTTTTACAGTCAACACAAAGAAAGTCACTACAAACTGGACTGTCACCTTCAAGCAATATACATTAAAGCACTGTACACACAAAAACACCACAAACTGGACTGGACTCTTCAAACAATATTCACCAAAAGACTCAATAATAACAACACAAACCTTCACAAATGCACTACAAACTGAACATTGGATCAATATGCTTATTTGCACACCTCAGTCACATGGTTACTGAACACATCTACCTCATGTTATATTTGCACATTTTACAATTTGCACATGTCCTTGTCTTGTCTGTCTACAATATAATGAAAATAATCTGAACCTGGTATCCAAATACCACCTGTACAAAATCTCACTTTACTGAAATTGCACATGACCACTTTGTAGTGTCTCCTGTCCCGTCTTTGTTATTGTATATAGATTTAGCTAGTATTAGTACCTTTTTTTTCTTACTTAAATTTAGTTGAAGGCCCTGATCGGTAGAAGGACACATAGTGAACTGAGGTAAGACAGTTTAGAGCTCTTTATTACTGTGTTTGATTAGTTTTCATTGGGGTTATTTATTGTAGGGAATTTGTTTTCCGCAGTACTATGTAATGTGTTCCTGGTTCTCAGTTCTTCAAAGCCAGGTTTGATCATTTTTCTGTTCAAATGTCTTTGAGCAATGTGTGTAAGTGCTTTTTACACTATAAAAAACATGAGATCGTCAAATTAGTTGTAATACTCTAATACTCTACTGGACTTTACTGCTGTTTAGCTTTAGGCTTTAACGCACCACAAACCAGAAAACTAAGACCGATCAAACTTATATAGATATGACATATATCAATTATATTTGCACTCTCATTTTCCATTCAAACATGAGTAAATAACAAAAGTGTGGCTTAGATCAGTGCTTCTCAATCTATGGAGTTTTACAGCTTACCATCTTATTCTTTTTTCTAAGGTAGTTCTGGCATAGCTTGGACTTATGTTTTGGGTCACTATCTTGCTGTAGGACGAACCCGACCAACTAGGCACATACCAGAGGTACTGCATGGAGCTACAGAATTATTTCCCACTTCTGGGTAACCTCACCATTTTTAAACCTCTCGCAGTTCAGCACTGTCCTTTGTACCATTTCATGATATTCACTGGACTTGAACTGTTTGAATTTCAATAAAAAAGCTTGAAACAACTTTTGACCGATAGTGAATACAAGTGTATTTTTCTTCAAATAAATATATATGGGTCAAAATTGACCCTTAATAAAAAATAAAACAAATTTGTTTAAGTGATGGTATTTAACAGAAAAATATTCTTAGACACAAATAGGAGGAAAAATGATAAAATTGAAGATTTTGGTGAAATGGTACGTGTCTGGTAGATTTGGATGTGATTTTCTGATCAACAGCCAAAAATCAATAAGGAACACCTAACAGTGTTCAAGAAGCAAAACCCTTGTTGTGCAGTGTTATGCACATTGTTTGCTTATTTCTCATCACTATCACTGTTATAAACTGACTATAAACTGTATCAACTTACAGGGAGCATTTTTCAACACGGCAGCATAACTCATCAGAACACCGGAACTATTATATTAGTGAGTGACGTGCATGTATGTACATTGTATTAAACTGCACCTTTTAGATGGACTGAGTTCTATCATAGTTCTTGCTGAGGCATGTTTTCCCTCAGCATATTAGGTCATATTTTTTATTGCTGTGACCATTACTGCACATAAACAGAGCAGAAAAAATAAGAGATGATGAAAGTCTGTAATGTTGATTATTCATTCACTCATATGACAAAATGCATTTAAACCTTAAATACTTTTACTGCAAAAATGTATGGGATTAATCTAGATTAATTAAACACAGAGCTTGTAATTTATTAGATTTAATTTTTTTCGCGTGACACCCCCACTAATTTTGTAACAAATATTAATGCAAATTCAGCTAAATTCTCATCTAAAACATAACCGTTCATTGTTTTGGTAGGGTGGAGAGAAACACAAAGAAAGAGCGTCTTGGGATGGTGAAATACCGCTGTAACAGAACAGAAACAGGCACGAGGGCCAGACATGAAACTAGAGACACCAGTAGACTTGAGGAGGAGGACACAGACCAGTTAAGGTGAGGGTAATGCTCCACAACACATCTAGGGACAGAACCACTTAAAATACCAAACAGGGGACTAATCAACAATCAGGGTAACTACCGTCAGCTGTGAGTGGGGAAGGACAGTCCACAGTCCCACAGTAACCTCTAGCAGCCGCAGACTGAAATCGTGACAGGACCCCCCCTAATGTCACCATTCCGGTGTGCCTAAACGGACCTCCCAGCCCACACAACAGCAGAGGGGGGAGGACGAGGGAACACCAAAGATGGATGAGGCGGTGAAGGAGGTGACCTCCCTGCAGAAAAAGAGGTCAGGTGGGAGCCACAGCTGCTGGAGCTGACACCATAGTGGGGGCCATGGCTGCTGGAGCTGGCACCGCGGTGGGGCCAGAGCTGCTGGAGCTGGCACCACAACTGCTGGAGCTAGTACCGCAGCATGATCCATGGCTACTGGAGTCAGGGAGGCCGGTGTGGAGACCGGTGCAGGAGCCGGAGAGGCCAGTGTGGAGACTGGTGCAGGAGCCTGGGACGTCAGTGCGGAGACCAGTGCAGGAGCCTGGGACGTCAGTGCAGAGGCCGGTGCAGGAGCCTAGGACGTCGGTTCGGAGACCAGTGCCGGAGCTTGGAATGCCGGTGCAGAAACCGGTACCGGAGCTTGGAACTGTGCGCTGGAGTCACTTGAGGAGAGCTGTGCACTGGAGCCGCTTGGGGAGAGCTGTGCGCTGAAGCCATAGAGAGAGTTGAGAGGCTGGCTGGGGCCATGGAGAGGGCTGAGTGGTTGGCTAGGTCCACGGAGAAAGTTGCGAGGCAAGCTGGGACCACGGAGAGAACTGAGCGGTTGGCTGGGACCACGGAGAGAGCTGAGCGGTTGGATGCTTGCTGCTCCAATAGGCCAATAGACATGATTCTGATTCTGATTCTGAAGCTAATGAAATTATGTCAGTTGACACTGTCAGCTGCTCTAGTGTTAAGTGTGTTGTCTTTGAATAAATAAAAATTCACAAGCAACACACGAGCCTAGATTTTATACACAGCATAAAAGTAAAATGTATATATGCACTGTTATCTTAATTTCAGATGTCAAAAAGGATTTGTGGCTCCCGGTGTTTGCTCTTTTGTGGAAACCAGGTCCAAATGGCTCTTTGAGTGTTAAACGTTGCCGACCCCTGGGCTAGGGGAACTCATATTAATGTTAAAAAATCTCATAAAGTGAAATTTTCATGTCATGGGACCTTTAAACAAGTTATAATAGGTCTATGGGGTACAAAACATGTTCATGAAGAACTTTGCACAAAATCACTTTACCCTAAAGAGATTTAGCTCTATTCTTGACAGTTTCAGTCCCTCTCAAAATGAGCCGTTTAAGGGCTCTGTCACTTTTATGCAAATAAGCTGTTGCTGGCCACGCCCCACCCATCCCATGCTTACGCTGCGTGTGTAACGCGCGTCAAAAAGGCAGAAAACAGAGGCACTATAAGCCCTATATGTTTGACCCCGAGCCGGACCCAGAGCGAGATGAACACAACAATGAGTGACTTGCCTTTGCCCATGGCTCAGCGTCTTATGCGTGCTCGTAAAACCAGCAGACAAAATGAAGGATCTTCAACTAATCTAGTGGGTGGGGCTCAAAAGATGAGGAGTGGTTCTATGCAAATTTCCTCATCCTGATGTCCCAATAGGGGAGCCGTCCGAACAGTTCGTAGAACACATGATTCCTGACACCAAAATCTTTCAGTTGACTCACAGAAAATGGATGAATGTTTTTTTTTGTGCTTGGAGTGTTTATAGGAGCAGTAGAGACACAAATGGAAATATGAAAGGATGCAAAAAGTGAGGTTTGCATAATATGTCCCCTTTAAGCTGAGTTTGAAAATGAAAAAGTGTTTTGGGAGCATATTGGGGGCATGAGGGTTTTACACTATAAAAATAGGCATTTTTTTAGGCACATCACAAATTTGTGGTTTTTCACTATACATGGGTGCTCTTGGTAACCCCAAAGACTGTTGACTGTTGATTCTGGGTTACAGTCTAAACTTGGCCGGCTGTCTCTGTCCGAGTTTGGTTGTTCATGCAGGGCCCTGCAGCTCCAAACCCTGACATGACTGGTTCTCAGGACAACTAAGTTTGTGAAACACTGACTTAGACAGTGACTTAGATTGGTGACAGGACCACATCACCATCGGAGCTTACGCCCTCTTCCTGACATTTTCCTGACACCTCTCTTTGGCACATGGTAATTTAAGCAAAAATTTCCAAAAATGCTGAGACCATTGCTGAGACCATTGTCTCCTTCATCACTTCGGTTTATCACCTTACGGAGTTAAGTGTGTACAAGACCAAATCATCACGGAGTGGTGGTTGATGGGTGAGCCAAAATAACAAATGCAACGATAATTAAACATATTAATGACAAAAGTTAAACTTGTTTGTGTTCTGCAAAGCCTGCAATCAGAACAGTAAAGACATTTTTTTGTGAAAGAGTGTGTGTGCAAACAAAAACTTTCCGCATCTTCAACAACAGTTAACCATGGTTCACAGCAAAACTGAGCCAGCTACTGAGGAGCAGAACAACTTCAGATTACACTGATGTGTCCGTCACCTTCTTACATGTGCTAGAAGAATGTCTTTCCTGTTACCAGGATTACACTCCAGAACATACCTACTGGTTAAATCTTGGAGAGATATAAGGAAGGTGTTGGGAGACAGTTTTGGAAATCACTCAGGTGAGTGAAAAAAATGATGTGACCACAAAAAAGACGATCAGCAACACCATCAAATCATGCAGTCACAAACCTGAACTATCCACTCTAGTACACAGCAGAAAGTGTGTGGAGGGGGAGGTGTGTGGGTGTGATGTGTGTGATGTGTATTAGATTTAACACTGAACATTAAGTGTTGTCTTAGTGGTGTGTATTATTATAACAGTCTGTGAGTTAGTGGTGTTTATAGTAGATTTAACACTGAGCAGTAAGTGTGTGTTAGTGGTGTGTATTAGATTTAACACTGAGCAGTAAGTGTGTGTTAGTGGTGTGTATTAGATTTAACACTGAGCAGCAAGTGTCTGTTAGTGGTGTGTATTTGAGCAAAGTGCAGTCCATCCGTCCAGCAGGACAGCAGGAGGTCAGATGTTTGTTCTGATCTTATAAAATCTTGTATTTGTTAAAATGGCTCTTAATGTTCAGGTATTTGTTCCACACAGTAATTTTCTAAACCCAGATTAGAAAGTTCTGTTCTTCATGATTCTTATACTTCTCATTAGTCCAGAAGAACACTGTGTCTGAGAGACCAACCCTGAGAGAAACACTCAAACTTACTGAACTGGAAGATCTCCTGCATCTTTTCCCACACTCTGAACTTCAGGTTGTAAATGTGTTTGGAAACATCAATCAGAGTTCCTGAAGTCTTCTCTGGATCCTTGGGTGTGAGATGAACTCTGGAAATGTAAGATTGTTTGAAACATTTCACAGGGTTTCAGCCAGTCGTTCCTTGGATTAAATATCATTATTTTTTTATTTTTTATTCTGTTATTCTTTTGTTTCTATCAAATAAATATTTCTGCTTCTGTTCTCATTCCTACCACATAAACCCACACATATTATTCATCTTCATTTCTTTATGACAAATGCATGTTTACAATAAATCAAATATTTTCAATGTAATTATTTTAAAATAACATGCATTTAAGATAAAATGCATGGTGAAATATTTACTTACTGTTTCTCTGTAGACTTGAAGTTCTGAGAGGAGAAATAAAAGGAACATGTTTAAAAACAGAACGGGTTTATTTCAGGTTTATTTCATATAAAATTGAGGAAGAAAATAAAGTCTTAAGTCCTGAAAACACTGATCAAATAAACACCAGTAAACAGAGTGAAAGTGTTTCTTACCTGTAAGAATGGAACGTCTTCAGCTTCCATTTCCTTCTCTATGTTC
>JBBPCX010103555.1:1539-22515 GCA_037974365.1 Hydrocynus forskahlii
CTCACCAAGACCATGAGGAGGAGCCTCTGGGAGGAACCAAGACTCAAAAGGAGAATTTGCTTATCCTAACTGGAAATTTAAACAGCTATGCTTGCTAACATGTTCAATGTTGGAAGAACTTGAGTGTGAAGGCCTACAGAACTTTTCAGACTGGAAAGGGTCCCTTGATAAAGAAAATCTGAGGACCGTCCCCCCCTCTCCAGCACTGTTGTGCATATTTACAGCTCTGCAATTAGACAAGACTTGAAATATTTGAAATAAAATATAGAAAATCAAATTAAATCGAAAATGATCTCGAACCTGAAAATGTGTGTAATGTTGTCTGGTGTGTCTGTTTGCAAGTGAGTGAAAATATTCAGTTAAAAAAAAGTTAATGCAAAGCTATTATGAACATTAGTCTTAATTATTCACACACAAACACCTAACCAGCTTACTGAGAAGTGTGTTCTCCTACTAAACCCTCACTGTGTGTGTAACACAGTGTTTGTCTCCAGCCCAGAGTGTGTGTCATATGATTTGGAGTGTGAGCACAATGCCTGAGCGGCGCTTTGCCAGACCCACCAGCCGAGGTTTTAACCTCATATATGTATCTGTATAATAGTGGTTAATCTGAAAACGTTTCCAGTGGTTATTCTGTCTTACAACAGCCATCACAAACCTGTGAGATTTGTTCAATTTCTAGTTTCTAACAGGGCTGAACAGTTTGGGGACAACATAAAATAGCCTTTTTTACTGCATGATACCACTCGACTTGACTCGATTTGCTATTTGGTACCTGGTACCTCATTCATTTTACACTGCAGTTAATCCTTCCTGGATGTACATGGTGATATCAGTACAATAACAGAGAACATTAAAGAGATGGTAATATTTTTGTGAATCCCAATCAGAAAACTTTACTGATCCCAGAGAATATTCCTGTAAAATATATACAAAGAATACTGTGTTCAGTAAGAGAGGTGGATTTAAATACTGTAGATAAATAAATAAAGTTAATGCGGAAGTAGTTTACTAGCAACACAAATAGTGGTTTGAAGTTGTTCTCTATACTGAGTGTTACTGACCATAAGTAGTGACATATGTGACAGAAGAATTGATCAGTGAATCAGGATTTGATCAGTGAATTGTGAAAATTTATCAGTGGTCATTGTAGTAGCTTAGAGGATTTTGTGCAGGACGTCCAAGGAAATGGTGTGACGGTTCTCTCTGACCAATCAGGAGGCGTCAGTGTTTGCACATGAGGTTTTCGTACATACTCAGCACACTTAGAGCTACAATGGAGCAGGTATGGAAAAATGGTACCTGATTCCAGGTGAACGATAGTAGATTTGCCTAATAGAAAACTGAAATAGGCGAGTCGAGTCATTTAAATGGGGTCATCATCTTTAAATTAAGCTCCAGTGCTAAAAAGACCAGAAGACCAAGCCTGAGGCTTCAGCGTTGAACACAGAAACCAATTCTTTCCAACTCTCGATATAAAAACCATTAATCCAGCCCTTGTTTCTATCACCACGCTTGTGAGAGTTTCGGAACACCACACAGAGTCACAGAGAACCACACTGAATGACACTGTTCACAGAGAACAACACTGAATGACTAAATTATATACAAAATAGTGGGATTTCCCATTAATGAGACATTTGTTTTGATACTACTCCTCTGAAACAGAACACTTAACACTGTAAGATTCAAGAATAGGGATGGTTATCCAGAACCAACACCAAAAACCATTTCCTAACTGGTCAGTGCTGAAATATGGAAAATATACTGGACAAATGGTGCTATTATCAGTGTTTATGCAGCGTAAATGTATTATAACAAGGGTGTTTTCAAATAGTTGATGCTGGACTGGATCAGTGGGAGGGAGGGAGGGGAGCAGCGCTCTACACATCGCCAACACACATTTGTAGCGATCATTCCTCTCTCATTATAGATACAGGAACAGTTAAGCCTTTTACTTCTCTAAAAGGAATGAGAGTATCTCTAGGTATCAGTATTGATAAGCAGCATCAGTAGCTACACTGATATCAGTACAATCCTAATAATACCCATCCCTATTAATGAGTGTGAACTGTTGTTATAAATCAGTTTTTGTCTTGAAAAGTACATATTATGTCCATTATGTCCATAACATATTATGTCACCCAAATATTCAAAATTATATCATAAGATCATGTCAATCAAATATTCAAAATTTAAATTTCCACACTAAAATATGCAGTGCTAAAAAGATCCAGCTTGCTCACAGTGCCCAAATTTTGTTTATCCTTAAAGTGGAGGCAGCTCATTTAGTGTCACTGATCCCAAACTATGTAATTCCTTTAGAATCTTCCCATCACATCATTACTCTGCTCTCTTCTTTCAAAACAGAATTAAAAACGTCTTCACTGTCACCGTGACCGATGAGCCTCTTCTGATCCCGTCATCCACTTTGCATTTTCTAATTCTGAAACAGATGCTACTGTTTGTCTGTTACTGATTAATGTCGAGGAAAGTGGATATATAAATAAGAAACGTTATTATTATTCATAACTCATCGCAGGGAACAGACTAGCATTAGCTTTTCTATGCAGCACTTCTGAGTGTCGATGCTCTAAAACACACAGTGAAAGAGGAATACTTTGATGTTTTAGCATTAATAAGGGATGGAAATGATTACTTTCATGTCTTAAAGGGCTTCCAAACACTGCAGTGGTCTAAGTGCCCGTGTAGAAAGCAGCCTGTCTGGGGTTAAAGCTGCGTTACTATGGAGCAGCTCGGATAAACTACTGTTTGTAAACATTAGCAGGCTAAGCTAACAGACTAGCAGGTAACAACGTTCATAAAAAGGGAAGACAAACCGCTCACTCCAAGCTGTATGAAAAATGTTATTTTTATCACCGCTAGAAACAGAAGAATCCCGCCCCAACTGACAGCACAGGTCCTCAAAAAGCTCACCTTCCAGGAGCCGAGAGATGAGGCTGTCCACGTTCAGCTCGCTCTCCGCCATCTTCACCACTGAACACCCCGTGCGCTTCTTCTACTGACCTGCTGGGGGCGTACAGAGCAAGTCAACCCAAATATTCAAAATGTCACACATAGTGTGTACATGTATATACACACACCCGCACACACACACACACACACACGCACACACACACACATATATATAAATATATGTAAAACCAGAAGCTTATGGACAAAAGTATTGGGACACGATTACACCAACTAATATGGCCCACTTCACGACTATAACAGTTTTCACTCTTTTTGGAAGGCATTCCACTAGATTCTGGAGTTTCTGTGGGTATTTGTGCCCATTCATTCTGTAGAGCAGTTATGAGGTCAGACACTGATGTTGGATGAGAAGGTCTAGCTCGCAGTCTCCGTTCCAGTTCATCCCAAAGGTGCTGGGTGGGGTTGAGGTTGGGGCTCTGTGTGGGCCGGTCAAGTTCTTCCACACAGAACTCATCCAGTCATGTCTTTATGGAGCTCTGTTTGTGCACTGGGGACAATCATGCTGGAATAGAAAAGGTTCTTTCCCAAACTGTGTCCACAAAGTTGGAAGCATGGTGTTGTCTGGATTATTTTGGTATGCTGAAGCCTTAAAGTGGATTTCTTTTTAAACAAGTTATAATAGGTCTATGGGCTATACAAAACATGTTCATGAAGTTCTTTTCACAAAATCACTCTCACATAAAGAGATCTCACCAGCTTGACAGTTTCAGTCCCTTTCAAAATGAGCCGTTTAAGGACTCTGTCACTTTCATGCAAATAAGGTATTGCTGGCCACGCCCCACTTATCCCATGCTTGCTGCGCTTAACACACATAAAAAAGGTAGAAAACAAAGGCACTATCCAGCCCTATATGTTGGACCCCGAGTCGGACCCAGAGCGAGATGAACACAATACTTCATGAGTGACTTGCCTTTGCCTGTAGCCATAGTGCTCGGCGTCTTATGTGTGCTCGTAAAGCCAGCAGACATAAATGGCGGATCTCTAATCTAGTGGGTGGGGCTCAACAGGTGAGGGGTGGTTCTATGCAAATTTCCTCATCCTGACGTCGCAATAGGGGAGCCGTCCAAACGGCTCATAGAAGCATATGATTCCTGACACCAAAATCTTTCAATTGACTGACAGAAAATGGATGGATGGTGTTTTTTCGCGCTTGGAGTGTTTATAGGAGCAGTAGAGACCCGAATGGAAATCCAAAAGGATACAAAAAGTGAGTTTTGTATAATATGTCCCCTTTAAGATTGCTCTTCACTGGAAGTAATTCAACAATTAAGACAATACTTTTGTCCACATAGTGCACCCTCTGAGTGTCTTTTTATGTACTATAATTTGTAATGCCGGTAATGCTAAAATAATAACACAAAATGCTGATACAAAAGTGTTTAATCAGTATTCCATTGGTAATGTTACAGTTTCTAACTACTTATTTCCTAATCTCATAACAAAAGTAACTTATTTGTTGTGATTATTTTTATAACTTTCTGGGAGGTAGTTTTGAGCTATTGGTTCCTATTACTTTCATTGTGCACACTTGAGGTTCTCTAGAATAGTGCTTTAAAAAGGATTTTCTTTCAGAAAGAGAGTTAGCTTGAAATTTTGAAAGAAAAACAAATACGGTGGACAGTCCCTTTCATAATGACGTCATTGCACAAATGCTTGTGTTATGGGTCGCCCATGAGGATGAGGAGAAGAGTTTCAACTCCTCACAGGTGAAAGTGACATTAATAAACAATAAAATACTAAATAGAGAAGTGGGACATTGTTAACCAGCTCCGATTATTGTTTAATACTAAAAGTGTTGCTTACCTCTTTTAACAGCTGTGTAACTGACTGTGCCAGTTATTTATGTCCCTAAATACTAGGTTTGCTTAACTGCAGATGTGACTGGGATTACATCACTATGTAAAACAGTAATTGTGTTAAATGATGCTTTCTTGAACATCAAGATGCAGTCCTTCAGAGAGGAAAAGCCCTCTGTGTTTAAAATGTTGCAAAGTGGTCGTCATTAAGTGGAGATACCCTCTCGGGATCCTCTTAAAGAACAGATTTCTGATTCTAGGCCTCAGATATGAAGTGCCACTTCTGAACACCATTTATACCAGCTCACTTCATGCGACTTGAGTATCAGGATTATCTGCATGAGGTCAAGCCACAGAAAAATGCTGGTGTGTTTAAAACTGATTGCTCAAGCCACTTAAGTAAGCCCATTCTGTATTGAGCCAGCCAGTTCAAAAAAAGTTTGGTTAAACTTTATCCTTCTAAGTTTCTTTTGAATAGGACAGGAAAAATGAGGAGCAGCGCATTCGATTGGTTGTTGAATACTAGCCTATTTGCGCACTACTACTTAGTAAACATAACTGAATGGAGATAAATTTGACTACCAAGTTTAAACACATGAGGCTAAAATCTGTCCAGATACAGTCCAGATACTCGTCACATGAAATGACGAGGTGTAAACATGCTTTCTAGATCCGAAGACGGGCAAAAGCATTGCTGTGGTCATCAGCATTGCTGTGGTCAGCCAAGTGTGTGATGATCTCTCATAGGTTGTGAGATGATATAAATCGCACAGTTCTAAGATGAACTGACCAAACTCATGGCCATAAGGAAAATAATCAAACAGTGGCACCCAACTTCAGTAGCTCTCTTTAATTAAAAAAATATTTTTACAAGCCTTTCCATTCTGTACAATTGGATGTCTTATATTTTCCAATTCAAAAATGTATCAAATATATTACACATCTAAAATTAAGTGAACAAAAGTTGGAAAAAAACAGACAAACAAACAAAAAAAAAACGGCCCAGATAATTTAGTATAAGTATCACAAACTGCATAAAAACCTGTTTGCTGTTTTTACATTCTTGCACTTCTAACAAATAACACAGTAGCTCTCATTTTCCTTGTATGTTTCAAAGACTTAGAATGCAACCCCTTTCATTTCCAGTGACCTCAGGTTCTGAATCTTCTGCCTCTTCTTTCGCTCCTTGTAGTGGATGACCAGCCAAGTGGTGGCCACGCCAATCAGCAAGCCTCCCACCGCCATCAGAGCTGCCGTCCAAGAGGGCACCGAATTCAGGCTGCCATCAGGGTTTAAAGGAAGGGCCTCGTCTATTGTGGTGGACGTGAGTCCGGTGGGTGTAGTGCCAAGACTATTCGCTCTGGTAAAGATGAAGGGATGCTCCTGAAAGAGACGGTAAAATGTGTCAGTGGGCAGTAGGACAGACAAAACAGTGCTCCCTAACCTCGGCACTGATTTGATGGACGAGAGTTTATTTTAACCCTCAGCTCAAAAAAAATGCACTGCTGCTAAAACACTGCCTGACACAAAAGTACACCTTTATTTGGAGCGTCTGAGTATTTGGTTCACAGGAAGCTTTGTTTTGTGCTCACACCTCATGTAGAATCAGAGATCACAAACTTTACAGTTTACAGTTTACAGTTTTTGGAACTTGGAAAATGCACTGATTTTTAAAAATGGTGTCGTTTAAAAGCTAAAATAACTTTCAAAATAAATTTCTAAAGCAAAAAGGTGGAAAAAATGCATGGCGTGAGAAGCTCAATCATGTGCTGTGTGTAAGCCGCACATGATTGAGCAGTGCAGGGAGAGAATAGTTCAAATTTGTAACAGTTTTTCAACATATTTTATTATAATACTAATGTGTGTGAGTTGAAGCTTTATTATGTATGCATGTGGATTACAGTAAAAAAGAGAGATAATTATATATATTGTGTTTTTAGGTCATTTACATTTATGGCATGTAGCAGACACTTTTACCCAAAGCGACCCATTCCCTAACTACCCTGGAGCAACTTGGGGTTAAGGGTCTTGCTCAGGAACCCAGTGGTATGCTGAAGGTAGGATTCGAACCCATGATCTCTTGGTCCAGAGGCAAGTATCCTACCCACTAGGCCACCATCTCACTGTTAGTTGTTTCCAAATATTTAAAGTATTGAAAGTAATCTTTTTATCACATTGGCTGGGTTGTGATGAAAAAAGGATAAGACACTTTTACAGTACACATTGTGTAAGGCTTTAAATATTAGAAAAGAACAAGTAATGTTTAAAGGGGACAGAAACTACTCAGGTATCTAAGGGTTAAATGCTATGATACTTTACTTTAACTGATTCTAACATTCATCTGTTCTAAAATCATCTGTGTGGGTTTTTTCAGGGTGTACGTTTACCTCTGTGGGACACTGTATCTTGGTGCGGTCATGAGTGAAGTTGTTGTAGTTCTTCTTATTGCCCACAGGCTCAAGCTGGCACAGAGGACAAAGAATACTGTTAAAGGAGTCACTATGCCAGCTACTTTCATATAGCTCTTCATAAATTCCCAAAAGCAGTTCATAGTACCACATACCACATATGGACTGATAACGTCTCGGCTACTTAATATATTTGTCATTTTCATTATTGCTATTCTTTTGATAAACATGATATCCATATTAAACAACAAAGGTTTGAACACGAATGGAAACATGTTCAAAAACTGTTCAAAAACAGTTCAAAACCTCACTGTTCTACATGGTGTTAAAGGGCCCATGTCTTTCAATGTTCTTGTTTTTTTTCCTTTTCTCCCCCTCTAAGGTCCACTTACAAATGCTTGTATTTGGCAAAAACAGTTTTACATGACTTCTGATCCAAAGGGCTCCAAGTTATGCTTCCTTTAAAAAAGCAGTACAGACTGAAACACTCCTTATAACACCATTATAAAGTGCTCTAGGCTGAATAGGTGAACATATGTAAATATGTTTTATGACATCACAAACACAGTTCAAAAACAGGCTGTATTTTGCAGGTAGTTTTATGAACTTTAAGAACTGAGGAGTGACATTAACACTCTTGTGTTACACCAACCTCTAATATATAAAAAACAAGAAAAATATTTTTTCCCTAATATGGATCCTTTAAAGCTTTGAGTATACTGTGATGTGAGGACGGACCTTGGTTTTTGCTATTTTGTCATTGGGTTTGCAACCCTTTGGATTTGTATGTGTGCTGGATACTCACCATGTTGTTCCACAGAGCAATGGCCATCTCGGCATGGCCGCGTTCAGTAAAATGGAAACAGTCCACTGA
Organism: Hydrocynus forskahlii; assembly: GCA_037974365.1. Classification (NCBI taxonomy): domain Eukaryota; kingdom Metazoa; phylum Chordata; class Actinopteri; order Characiformes; family Alestidae; genus Hydrocynus; species Hydrocynus forskahlii. The sequence goes on from JBBPCX010103555.1 coordinate 9,615, forward strand.
GAAGAAGCTCAGGTCTGGCTGCTTGTCCTGCAGGACAGAAACACTGATGTCAGTCCATGTCCGTGTGAACAGGTGTGTGGGAAAGGCTTCGTTAAGCATAGAAGTGTAACATCATCTCTGCTGGTTGTGTTGTACTGACCGCTCCCATCGGAACGACAGAGTTTTGGAAGAAGGGCTGCAGGACTACAGTGAAGTCATCCCGCTTGTCGTAGCGGCCGCTGTACACCAACCTCTCAGTCTCCGTCTGGCAAAACAGCACCACTGTTTCAGTTCATTTGGGTTTGGGAGCAGGACGGTAATCTGTGTTACTAGGGAATGGTATCGACTTTACTGATATCAGTGCAGATACTGCTTATTAATACCAGTACTCTTATTGGTACTACTCTCCAGTATTTAGATTCAATCACATGAAAAGAAGTGAAAATATTCAACAGTTATTTTATTATTACATTTTTGAAGAAATAACGAGTCAAATTGTTTTCTGAGTTTCCTGTATATATAATGAGGGACGAGCAATCGTTGCAAATATTTGGTAATGGTGATCTACTGATCCAATCCAACATCAACTATTTGAAAACACAGCTGTATTAAAAGGCATTAACACTGCATAAACACTGATAACAGCACTGTTTGTCCACAAGATTATCCATCTTTTAGTATTGACCAGTAGTACCTATTCCTTCCATAATCTCATTTAAAGAAACAGCTTGGCAAAAAACACATTGTGGATGTGTTTTTTTTTGCCAATTAATTTTAGTGTATACATTTTAGGACTACTTTTATTTCTACATGATCAAGTAACTGGTGAATGGCAAATGAACATGTGCTGCACACTGAAAGGCTAATCAGTGTAAGCATCATCCTTTCTTACAGTCATAGGGAATAAAATAAAGGTAGACAATAAACCACAAACCTGTAATTGCCTATTGATCCTTTTCATCTCAAACAGCTCCTCGGAGTTCTCTTCAGGATTAATGAAACATGGACAGAGGGTCCTGTGCCACACAAACACACCCACTCAGTTCAACACAGAGCTGAACATAAATGATTATATTTATTAAGTAATTAACACTGATTTATTTACGGCTGTAAGAAGCATCCGGGGGTGTTCGACTTCACTTTACGCAGGTCCTCAATCTCCAGAATCTCAACAAAATTGACCAGCATCCTAGGTACCTAACACACAAACACACAGACACACACACACATACACACACACACACTTTGTAGGTCTGCTATTTTAGCTTAACCTGAAATACTAACTTAAATCAGCCCAGTAATGTGCTGTATGATAATGTGTCTCCTCACACTTATTCTCATTCATGCTCACCTCACTATACAGCATGTCCAAAGCATCCCTGATGTGTCTGATGTAATTGCTAGGGGAAAGTGAGACCTAAAAGACAGAAGGCAATACTGTCTCACTTATAAATGCACAGCCTATATTTTTGGGACTTCCAAATCCAGTAGCAAAATCTTAACCCTTACCAATGAAAAACTTAACCACTTTTATACTATCAATAAAAGAAATAAAGTCATGTGCAACAGTTTGACCCCCTTTCTGCCAAAACATTAAAACCAATAATACTGTGTAGGGCCACTAACTATTATTTAATGTTGTGGCTGATTGGAATATGTTATCCTCTACAGCAGGGGTGGGCAACTCTGGTCCTGGAGGGCCGGTATCTAGCACAGTTTGATGGTAGATCTCCTCAAACACATTCACTAAAGCTGACAATTAACTGGTGAGGTGAACCAGGGGTTTCTGAGCAGGGAAATCAACAAAACGTGCTGGACCACGAACCTCCAGGACCGGAGTCGCCCAGCCCTGCACTACACGGAACTTAAATATGTTTTTTTTTTATTTACTGCATCATTTTGCTTTAATGTAGAGGGAAAAGAAACATGAAATATGTTGCACAGGTTGCACATGCTTGTTATGCAGATATAATTCACTTACCTGATCCTTGCAGTACTGGCACAGATCATTACCGCCTATAAACAGAGTCACCAGCTTCCAGTCCCGCTCATAGTCCACACTCTGGCAGAAAGAGAGAGAGAGAAAGAAAGAAAATGAGAGAGAGACAGAGAGAACAGACAAACAAAGGCAGTTTAATCAATTACAAACATTACACACAAAAACAATAAATATTTTGAATATGAATGGGATAAAGTAACAAAACATTCAGTGTACATTCATATCCCTGATTCTTATCAAATCAATGCAAAACACTTATGTCTATAAATAAAATGTAGTTTTAGTTTGAAGAGAAAAAAAGCAGAGGCTTACTGTGCTGTTCCGCAAGGCCTCAATCAGGTCTCTGACCTGCCCAGGTATAGCACTGTGAAATCAGACAAAAAATGAACAGTGTGTTTCAAATCTGTGCACATCCATACGTGTCAGTATTGTGCATGCATGTTCGTGCCTTACCTGGCTTTGGCTCCGCTCACTGCCATGTTGAAGCCATTGGGCCTCTTGCTGCGCCCTTTTGAGAAGCCGAACACATCAGGGTTGAACATCTTCAGGATGTCTGCAGGAGGACAAAAATGTTCATTTTACAAGTTACATTAAAACATAATGTTGCAGAACTTTGTCTGGATGAAAAACAGTCAGTGCAGAGTTCTTCCACTTTCAGCAGAGCAAAAACCTATAACATAAACTGGTGAAACATCTGACAAAAACAGTATTAGATTAACAGGATTAGATCAAAGTTTTGGGTTGAGGTTAAGGTTAGGGTGAGATTACACAGATTTCACTTATTTCACTCAAGGTTCAGGTGTATTTAATAGATATTTAGTTAACATTAGTTATAGAAAAGCTGAGCACCTACAAAGCATCTACAGTGATCTGACCAAATAAAGTGCTACTGTTCACACAATACAGACAGTTTTTGAAAATGTAAAAATAAACAAATAAAAATAAAATAAAAAGAATGAGCTGGGGTTTTGATATGACGGACAGCAAGCTCACTTGGTACTGTGGTGACCGTCTCCAGAGTTTCATCGCCACCGATACTGTCAATCATATTAAAATGACCATTAGAAACGTAGAGGGAGGGAAAAAACATCAAGAATGTTTGTGAGCAGACACATTGGTCTAGATTAAGAGTGAATGACAATCAGATTTGTATAACTTTTTGATTAACTTAGACCATAACATTGTAGAAGAGTGAAAGAAGGTGTTTAATCTATGTGTATTGGATCACAAAACAAGAATAATGGAATACCAGAGTTGCTTACTTTCAACAAATGACCTAATATATTGTATTTTTATACCCTTACTGATGCCTGTTTGGAGGTGTAGTGTATATGGAATTTAAAACTAAATTAAAAGGTGAAGTGTTTGTGTGAGACTGGATCTCAATATCTTACCTCCAGGACACGCCTCTCTCCTCATTAGTCAGCTGCAGGATGTTTTTAGCTTTGGCGCCAAACCCAGCCTGAGAGGAATCAAAGAAAGTCAAACTCAACATTATTGTCATTCCTTCTTATTACTGATGTATTAATCAACACACAGAAACTTACAGTGATCGAGTCTCCTAAAGAGGCAACCACTTTGATGTCGCCCGGCCGCAACCTGTGAACTACAGAAAGAGATTATCTCCACATTACTATGTCACATAAAGACACACCGATTTCATTAAATGAAGAAAGAAACAAGGCAGAATGAAGTTCACATAAATATGAATTTCACATTTTTATCACCATTATAATATCATTACGAAGTCCTTTAGTGTTAATGGCAACACAACCATGATTGCAAAAGGTAAAGAGTGCAAAAGGGTCATTTTGTTCCACCGTTTATTCACTTTAATTGTGCATTTTATGACTCTTATTCCACACCTTGGGTCACAAGAGTCCAAATAAATGCAATAACATAATTTATCATGCATGTCAGAAATAATCTAGTGTGTCAAAGGTCATATACATGGTCTCTTCTTCTTTTACCTCTTCCTGAAGCTCAGAATGTAGTTAAGGTTCTTAGTCTCACCTGATGTAGGTACAGTATCTGAGGTCGCTGTATGCACACACGAGAAATCACTGCCCCAGTTCTGTACACACAAAAGACAAACTTGAGTAAGAGAAAATTAACATTCATTAATAGGATTTGCTCTGGAGACCAGCCCAATGAATGCAGAATCAAAGTGCTGGAAAAACAACAGCTGGATGTGGCACAGGGCTGCTTACCGATGGCAAAGTCACAGACTGAATGGTTGTGGGTGCGGCTGCATACACTGATTTACTGTTTCCAGAGGTTGTCAGATAGGGTGAGCTCTAAAGAGGGAAATGAGCACACTGAAAATGGATCCATTTTCACCTACAGTTAACACCATTAATAAAAAGTAACCATTTGACAGTGGCAATGTGAAATAAGAGCTCAAAACTTTTCAGAATTGGCTTACAGTGGAGGGGCACTTTGCAGTAACGCCAGCCTTGAAGTCCAGAGAGGTTTTTTTACTGCTTATTGGCTCCAGCTGATTGGGAGGCAAAGGCATTACAAGAAATAGTAGATTAGATTTAACTTTACTGTCATTGTACAACAAAGTGCAGTTTAGCATCTAACCAGAAAGTGCATTTGCTAGAGTAAGGTATTCAATAATAAATTGCAAACAAAAGATTAAAAGTAAATAAAACTATCCTGTGTATGCAATTCAAATGCCTTATGAGACATTTATGCTTGTTTTGTATTTTACTAGACAGGCACAACAACATCTTGCTGAAAATAATGACTTGCATTGGAAAGAAGAATTAGACTTGATCAGTCTTTCAAACTAATCTTTGATGACCGAAGGTACAACAGATTATCGTTCTGTTAAGTTACTAGAAGTTTAATACCCTCTCTATTTGAAGTAATAACATTTATGCTGTATTTACTATACTCCAGAAGAGTAGAATATTCAGATTATGATGGGTCACTACGCTGTTTGCATTTTGTTCATTTTATTGTGATTGTATCCTTACCGTAGCTAATGTGACCAAAAGTTACAGTGGCATCCCCATATCAATGCATCCCAGTCTCCTTCTATTTATTTATTTATGCATTGATGCTCCCTACAGTGATGTAGAGAGCTTCACTGCAAAAATTAACACAGCTATCAGTATACAGTAGTATTGACCCCTGACTCACCATGTTGTTCCAGAGAGATCGAGCGATTAGAGCCTGAGATTTCTGGCTGAGATGGAAACAGTCTGGAGCGAAGAAGGAGCGGTCAGGTTTTCCATCCTAAGAGAGAGAGAGAGAGGAAGAATAACAAAAATAGAGTAAAAGAGAAAAAGAGAGACAGATACTCACGTTTGGTAAAGATGGAGTCCAGTGAGATTATGAATTCTGTAAATCAGGACAGTGTTGTTTTGCAGGTTAAACAGTGTGAATGTGTGAGCAGTGTCTTTACCGACAGCAGTGGAAGAACCATGTCCCTGAGAAACGGCTGCAAGACCACAGTGAAGTCGGAGCGAGTGTTATACCGGCCAGAGTTCACAAGGTTTCTTGTTGAGCTCTAAAACACACACACACACACACACACAAATCAACACAAGTACATGCATACTCAGATATTTCCTGTGTTATTATATTCAAATCAAATGCGTTGCATAAAACATTTTCTACACACCTGATACGCTCTGTTGATATCTGCTAATGCCTGCAGCTCCGATGATCCTTCCGCAGGTTTTACCACACAAGGACAAATATCACTGCAACACAGATTTTGATCAAGAACATCAAGAAAATGCTGCTGCTTTGTCAGTTTTGTTTTCATTATGTTCACATCACTCACTTGACGAGCCAGGTAGGACAGCCGAGACTGGAGTCCTGGTGCAGTTTGCGCATTGGAACTATGTAGAATACCTCCACCAGGTTCACCAGAGCACGAGGCACCTACACAAGCACAGAGGGCTTAGACTGATCCACTGTGATATAATGCTTAATGTCCTCTAATATAGTGAGTTATGTCTTCATTCATTTCTGCTTCACTCATTCTGTCAGCACAGGTTTGGATCTCACGTCTTTGTGAAAGATGTCCAGAGCATCGCGGATCTGATTGGCGAAGTTGGTAGCTGAGTAATAGGCCTAGACAGTGAGTGAATACAGTTAATAACACATTAATACCACTGAATAACATTTCAATCCCTAATAAATAAAATATCTGAATAACTACCGTATTGGTGCAGTAGGCACACAGGTCGTGTCCTCCGATGAAGACGGTGATAACCTTCCAGTCATTTTGGAAATTAATGCGCTACAAGCCAGAGAGACACAGGAAGCAGAAGATGAATTGGCCTATCTCTCACATACTTTCTCGCTGTGTGTGTGGGTTTGTATATCTTACCGAGTCTCCTTTCATTCTTGTAACAAGAGCTCTTGCTTGAGAGACCAAATCTCTGAAAGAGAAACAGTAATTTAGTGAACATTTAAATTATACATAATATAGAAAAACTTAATTCATTGTGCTTTTATTCAGATGGAGGAAGCAGAGGTACTGACTCGCTCTTGGCTCCTGCGACAGCCTGGTTCAGAAAAGCCTGGGTGGAAGTGGCTTTACCCTTCCCCGTTGAGAAGCCAGTGAGTGAAGGGTTAAACTGCCTCAGTATATCTAAACAATATTAACACACACTGGAGTTAGTAAAATGCTACTAGAAGACCTCAGCAGCAAGACAAATTTTAGTGTTTAGACAAAATAACAAAGAGTATTAAATCTGTCTATAATAATGCATTATCCCAATTCATATACTGATATCATCTATGCAAAGTGTGGTGTTGTCCATACTTGCTAGTGTCGTCACAGATGAGAGGCTGCTGTCACCACCAATGCTAAAGGAAATAAAAAAGAAAAAGTGAGAACACAGACACACATCCTGCTACATACTATTGACATAGGAATGTTGTAAACCTGTAAAATGTCATAAGCAGCAACAACTTGTTATGCCAGTCTATGTATATTAATATATTATTATCATTACAAGTAAATGTCTCGACAGCTATTTAAATTTTTGACTTCATGACAGCTTATAACACATGCTACTTTATTTTTACCAAACAGAGTATCTGTCAATCAAATGACAGTTACTGGTGATGGTAACATGACATTATTACTGTATAACAGCATATGACATCTATGACATGTTCATGGCAGGGTCATGTTATGTATAACTCTGACGCTTCAGTCGTGTGTAAAATTTTGTTACAGTTTGGGTGATGCCGACTAATAACAGTTTTTGCAGTGTGTGACAGCTTTACCTCCATGAAAGGCCGCGATATTCTTTCATGACATCCAAGAGGTTGTTTGCAGCTGCACCCACTCCATTTGCTGCCTGTTTTTTTTTAACACACAAAGTGACATTAAAGACCGGTTTTAGGAGATTCTTTGGAACTCATTCCTTCAGATCCATGTTTTCTCAAGAAAAACTGACAAACTGTGGTTTATGAAGTCATGATCTGGGGTATTTAGCTATACTTAAATATAACTGTGTACTGGCCCTCACCATAAGAGAGTCTCCTATCGCTCCCACCACTTTGATATCTGCAGGTCTCAAGGTGTGGACTACAGGGGAAACATCCAGGAAAGAGTTGAGAAAAATCCCATTCTGAGTGGAGCTCAATCTTAGTATGTGGAGTGTGTGTATGTGTTTGGGTGTGCTGTTTACCTGAGGTAGGAACAGAAGGAGAGGGACTCTTGTTGCTGCATGACAGACTAGTGCCCATCATCTGAGACAATACAAGCATAAATAAGATACACATGCAGTGGAAAGCGTATGTCCATGAAAAAATCTTTTTATGTAATATGAAGTCAAAAAAATATTTTAAATCAAAAGCACGACAAATATCATAACCTGATTACATCTATCATTTCAGTTTTGTTACAGGTAAATGTCTTGACAGCCACTAAATTTTTTGATGTCATGACAGCTTATGTCACAGCTAATTCAATTAATCAAACACAGTATCTGTTATGACAAAAACTAGCAATGGTAACATTACACTGAGTATAATATGTCACACTGCGCATAATATGACATCTATGACTTGTTTATGGTATGGTTATGTCAATGTTGTATCAGGAGTCAAGTAAAGGCTATCTTTTTTTGATTGAGTAGGTTTTGGTAACTCTGGTGCCACATATAAAATTCTGTTTCTAAATTAATTAAACTTAATGACATTTTTTGGTAATTTTAGTGCACAAATTTGGTTCTTTTAGACACTGTTTGGAAAAAAAAAGAAACAAAATGCGGCATTCCCTTTTTAATGTCCTGCATTTAAAGATTTTCAACCAATATGCTCCGTTCAGCAAAGAGCAACTGTGCATTAAAATGTGTGCAAAGAATTAAATTCATTACATTTCTGTTTTTAATAAGCAGACAGTGTACAACACTATATTTCACTTTATTAGCAAGACAGACATGGACTCACGGGAGTGGGCAGGTGTTCTTCGCTGTGTGATGACGCATGACTCTCTTCATGGCTGGGTGAGTTGCGGTGTGTTAACAGGTAAGGCCTCTCCTGGAAAAAGCCAACAGAGTGTACACGTGTGTGAAAGAGTGAAAGAGAGAGAGAGGGAGAGAGAGCAAGAGATCAAGACAGAGAGAGAGAGAGAGAGAGAGAGAGAGAGAGAGAGAGAGAGACTAAGGCTCTACATTAACATCCATTTTGAGTAATCTGATCATAAGCAGATGCAGTTTAACCCATCACGTCTATGTGTGCCCACTTGTGATCAGATTTTTTGACTGTTCTGAACCCCCTGAACCCTGACTCAGGCCTGATAATAAGTTATAATTTTATAAATAATATTTGCTACTAAACTATGTTATGACACTGATGTGAGCAGTCAGATACTATTCTGTTCAGACAAATATTTTAGACTCTAATCAGGTGTTCCTTCTCTGCTTTAGTACTGAGAATGTTATGTAACCAGGATCCCTGACCTTTTTTTTTTATTGACAGGATAAGAGTGGTCCTCTAAGACACTTCGGACCCCTTTCACACTTTTCCAACTATAAATGTATGTCAGTGCCAGGTAAGAACGGGGACAAAGACATGTAAACTGGGTTAAATAATTTAGGCATCATTTTGCAGCACGTCTCCCATTTTCTCAAACGCATTTTATTCCCCTTGCAATGAACTTGACTTTCCCTTGACTGTCTCACACAAAAATCATAAAGAAGGACCTATATAAATCCTGTTTTACTTATCTAAGTAAAGAAGTGAATGGTCCCACTGGGGAAGACATTCAAAATTCCAAAAAATGATTTAACACACAGTACAAGACAGGTCATGTCTCTCACTCACCTGAGATGGGCAAGGAATACTGACTACACCCTTCTCCTCCATTGGTTGCACCTGGGGAAAAAAAACAAAACAATTCATTACTCAGTGATCTCTTATCTCTTATATAGCAATGAAATGTTGATCTCAATCAAGATTACTTTATCTAAATATGTGGCCTCAAGTTTGAAAAACATATTCACTCCAAAGACATATAATCAGATTTGCTATCTTATCAGGCATCTAATCTGTTTATCTGCCTAATCAGGCAGGAGAGTCTTTATCACTGTTTTACAAGTGACCCGCAAGTCCCTTGTTTTGTCAGATGACTGAGGCACGGCAATCTGTACCCATGACTATAGTCCACCGCCTATTTGTCTACTTTTGCTGATCAGCAGAACAGACATGCTTACTGCATTCTCGTGCTCTGCTTCATTTCTCATTAACCAAGTGACATTAACTCACCAGTTTCGTCCACAGCTGAACAAGTGTCTCTGATGGACCTGTTAAGCCGGCCCTGTCATCTTCTTCACCCTGTAGGACACAAAGACCATATTTCAGTTCAATCCAATTTACTCATCTCAGTAACAGTGCAGAGCTATAAATATAACTTTCACAGCATAAACCAAGTCACTGCACCTTTGTAAGTGTCAAGTCATAAGCTCTTCATAAAATGTACGCCCAGTCAGTGAGTAAATGTGTACAGGGCAATTTGTTTACAGCATAATCACTCTAAGCTCTAAGAGTTCCTAAGTATTTACTAACTTCTATGTATTCTGTGTGTCTCTTAGAAGAACTGTCTCTATAATACTGTGCAAAAGTCCTAAGAGCCATGAAATAGTTTATTTATTTACCATATACCTTAATTGGCAGTACATACTGTGATCCTGAAGTGAATTCTCAAAAAAACTCTAAACACAAATAAAAATGAGAAAATATAACCCTTTCCCAGTAAAAATTAGGATGCAGTTTTTGGTTTTAAAAAAGTTTTTGCTGACTTTTTGGGTCTGAACTTGACAGTATGATCTAATTCGTTGTGTTCTATAAGCCACTTATTAACCTGATGTCACTCACATTGTCTGAGGAGTATGTTGGACTAGACTGAAGCACAACACTGAAATCTTCTCGATCACTCCACCAGCCACGCCTCTGCAGCAGAGCACCTAGAGACTCCTATACACATGCACACACGCAAACGCGCACACACACACACACACACACACACACACACACACACACACACACACACACACACACACACACACACAGATTTTATGCCCTGTCTGGAATGCTCGTGCACATTTTATTCTGCAGGCAAACACACAAACTACATAAAGATTGTTTGTAATGTACCTGTAATACAGCCATTAATGTGGCTCTCTCGAGTCTGTGCCAGTTCTGTGTCCTTCCACTGATCTCCACTTCATGCTGACACTTACAGGCTCTAAAAGCATAGACACATATAAGCACACATACTGGACCAACCTTTCATTTCACAACCACTTAACAAGAGACTCACTCGTGTGATTCAAGCTCAGTGTCCGCTTGTCCACCCCAAACCACAACATGAACCAGAGTATGATCCATCTGCAACAAGAAAGGGAGGCTTATAAAAATGTCCATATGTGGTGTTTATGTGGCTTTGATATATGTATATGACCCTACATTTAACCACTTTCTGAAAGTATTTCTGACTCAAACATTCCTCATAACTTCAGTGTGAATGGGTGGGACTAAATTGCTCTAGAGTGAATATGTAACGTGTTGTGGATGACACAAAAAAGTGAATTCAAAAAGGGCTTTTGTAGCTTACTTTAGATGGACTGCTGAGTGAAGGATACATTTTGGAACTTGATGTGGGGCCTTCAAACTCAGCTTAAAGACCACTTGTTCAATTTCTTAATTTCTATATGTGTTATATTCTTTACCGTCTCATGCAGTTTATCCAGAGCCTCCTCCACTCTGAGCACAGCTGAGTCAACGGTTGAGCTGGCCTAAAGGACAGAGAAAAACTTAATTTATTGTCTTCTACTTGCATGCCTGGTATATTCTGAAGTGTGATGCGATCTGTGATCAGCTATCTGACCTGGCCTTGGCACACGCAAAGCCCATCCACTGGCACAAAGAGAAGGAGCAGCTTCCACTAGGACAAAGACAGGAAGAGAGACACTGCATTACTTTACTGCTGTGTAGAGTCTGGTATATTATGTGTGAGGAAGTGTGAGGTGCAGATATCTTGTATGATTTACTGCTTATGTGTCCTACCTCATTATTGTTGAGGGTCAGAGCAAGATCTTCAACTTCCTTCAGCAGACTCCTGTGGTGCCGACATATAAAACACACCACCAAATACAGAAGCACATTTACTAGGAAAAGAGCATGTGTGAGTGTGTGTGTGCGCTGGTGTGTGTTTTACCTCTGTTCTGGCAGCCGTGTAGTCACAGTGGGATTAAAGGTAGACACGATTTCTGTAGAAGAAGGAAAAGATCTGAATCGTGATTTGGTGAAAATGTCCCACTGAATATTTGGCTCAGCCTGTCCCTTGAGATTGCATCTACACTGCAAATTGAATCCATAATGCATACTAGGGATGTAACAATTAATCAAAATATTGTGCAGAAGCGGTACAATACGTCCTGTTGACATGTGACAATGCATCATGGACAATAAGCATTCTTTTCATTCTGATATTTGAAATAACTGCATCTATTTTTTTGTTAAACCAGCCAATCATCAGACCATTCCAACGCATCACCATGGACAAAGGACAAAGTCTTCTACATGCATGGACCAAGAGCTGAGTACAGTCTTCATTTTTCTTCATTCAAATTTCATTCTACGTATTGTGGGAATATGGAATTATTGTCAGTTTTTGTTGAATATTTATTGAGTGTATTGAATCCTGAATCATCTATGGAACTGAATAATAAGCGGACTGTATCGTTACACCACTGCTGCATACACGTAACTTAATAAATCCATGCACACTTGTAGAAACTCATAACATAACCTGTAATTGTCTAACAGATCTAGTCTCCTGACTGTAACACATCCAGGTCTAGTGGTGATAGCCTTGGATCACCGATAGCAAGTCATGCAGAATTGATAACCCTATCACAAACAGTAGTGGGGTGGACAATAGTATCAGACCATTAGAACATGTTTGGCTCCAAACATGCAGGTGAGCCTGAGGTCGTTCAGATAAAACATTGTCCACATTTGACTAGCTGATAATAGTGGAGATGTTTCCAGCTCCAGTGTTGATAATGAGGACACTATGAGGTGGGATTAAGAAAGCGATTCACACAAATCCAAGCATGAAGCCAAAGTAATATAAAGAGGGATCAATACTATATATCCTCTATATACTGTACATTCTCCTCCATATAACACAATATTTCTATTGTTCTTCATGTTTGTATCACCCGACAGCATCCAGCCTTGCGTGCTCTGTAAGTGTGTCTCTGACCTTGACCATGATTTAACACAGAGTAACTCCTCCTTTGAAGGCTGACTACTGATTATAAGTCCTGGCAGATAAATGAACTTTTATCAGTTCCTCAGATCACACAGAGATGAGCACAAGGCCAGTATGTGTTCAGAAACAGTTTGAGATCTGGGCCTTAAATCTTGACGTGGGAA
>JBBPCX010103564.1:0-22514 GCA_037974365.1 Hydrocynus forskahlii
CCCGCCTAACCGCCCATCCCCCGGAACCAAGACACACATAAACCCTCACACCCATCCACATACATATACTAATAATCATTCTCACGTACACACGCATATCCACACTCGTACACATCTCCGTGGACCAGACGCGGATGCACCCGAGCGTGACGGGTGAGCGGCCCCAGGTGATGTTGCCCGACCCCTGGACCGGGGCAGAGTGACACCCCCATCGCAGACCAGTAGCACCCAGGAACGCGCCTCCAGGCCCAGCAGCCGAGTCTTCCCGCTGCCTCTGGGGAGCACATAGATACCCACATACCCATACACACAGATACACATACACCTACAATCAACCCTAGAAAAGTATACATAGATATCTTTTTATACACATAGACTCATACAGTTACCCCACATACAAAGCCTAATGCACATACACCCGCTGGTATTTCATTTATTTCGGACATTTTATTTATTTATGTTGTGTTTAACAGAAATGATTCCAGTTAATTTATAAGATGTGTAACTTTGTCATACAGTTTGGGCATTTCAGTCTGGTTAAAGTGTTTGCGGCCAGGTACCTCGTAATGTGGATCGAGTCTTAAGTCTCATGTTCTGAAAGCTGCTTTTCTCCACTGTAAGAAATGGCACCATGTCCTTACACAGGTACATGGTAATGGCATTTGTAATATCAATCCACCGCCGATTCTTTTTGTCATACAGAGTGCCTTTAGCAAATGCTTGTAAAATATCAGTCTGCTGGTGTGTAGGGCCACCTTTTTCTTTCCACTTGACTGACTGGGCGCATGTGGAAGGCGCAGTTTTTGGCTTTCTTCACATTCCAAACCGTGCTTCGTTTTGAGGTGATAAAACAAATTACTTGTATTCCCTCTCTTCGCTATTAGGCCTCGTCCACATGGACGTATGAACGCTCTCTGAACGCCATAGGCGTTTTTGTAGCGTTTTGTATCTGCGCTTGATTGATTTCAGTGAGGCGTTACACTGGGCTCATCTAACACGGTTTAACTCCAGCCTGCAGCCCAATGTGTAGTTTTGTGTATTCACCTGTGGGGGCAGTAATTATTCTCTCCAGACTCTTTACATGTTGGCCATCTTTTAATTTGTAGTTCTACACTGAAAGCATTGTAGTTCTATGTTGAAAACAAAGTTTTATTCTTTGTTAAAACTTACAATCGATAGTATTGTTTTAAAAATCCTCCTGATACAGCGCCGTAGGCAGGAAAGGACTTGGGCAGAAATTTGAACGAGCAGCTGACCAAGCGCTGGGGCTAAGCGCCCGTGTGGACACTGTGATTCGCTCCAATGAGCAGAAAAACGGTCGACGCTCAGTCTGCACTCACCTGACGCCATGAACGAACGAAAAACGCCTGATTCAGACGTTCCATGTGGATGAGGTCTTACTGTCGCCCAGCATACTTTTCAGATTATATTTTTCTGCTCAACATCCAACTCCTTTAACCCAAACCAGGTTCATATGACCGACGTCGCACCGGCCTTCTTTAGGAGCACCTCCTGCTCCTCCCCCCGTGTAAGCTCCATGCTTGCAGCCGCTGCCATGCTTTCGACCAAAACAGGCACAGCTTGATGCACTATTGCAGTGGGCCAGTATAGTCAAAATCTGTATCGTTGGCCAAATTCATATCGTTTCTACCATATACCATTTATACCACCAACCTCTACCCTTTACCTTTGTTAAATCACATATATGAATAAAAATGCCATCTTTTGACATCTTTTGACGTTGTTATTTGCAAGATGCTGACAGGCCCTATAGCTGGCTGCTCACTGGCTGGTCCTGTGGCTTGCTGCTCACCTGCTGGTCTTGGGGCTGGCTGCTGGCGGGCTGGTCCTGAGGTTCGCTTGCATTTTGAAGCTGGCTGACAGGCTGGTCCTATGGCTGGCTGCTCATGGGCTGGTCCTGAGGCTCTTTTACACTTCAAAGCAGGCTGATGCTCCTTGTCCTCTTCAAACTCTGTCAGATTCTGAATTTTCAGAAATGTTATCCTCACATTCTGAAACTTTTTCCTCTGCATCACCATCAAAACCCTCTGTGTCTTCCAATATCAACTGTAAGGCAGCCTGAACAGAGAACCGCTTTGCCATCTTGATCAGTTGTGGTATGGAATCACACTGACAGAGATATTTATAGTGTCAGGTCCCCAAGATTAGTTCCCACAAGACAGAGGGTGAAATGTGAGGGAATGTGGGTGCAGACAGTGTTGGGTGCTCCAATTTTGCAACAATGTTGCAACCTTGTGCGGGAACAGCACTGGTACCCTACACCTGGGTCCATTCACCTGCTTTATTCTCTCCTTCTTCTTCTCTCTCTCTCTCTCCCTCCCTCTCTCTCTCTCTCTCTCTCTCTCTCTCTCTCTCTCGCTCACACACAGGCCCAGAGAGGAGGAAGGGAAAATGAGGGTACACAGGACCTATGATTTCCGCATTTTCACTAGACCTGGGTCCATTGGACCCGAAGACCCTGTATGTAATACAAATGTGAAGGTCGATGTGAATGGGGGGAGGTCGATGTGAATGTTTTCTGATTTATGTTCCTCACAGAAAATGAGCCAAGGCCAATGAATTTTAGTTTGAAAAAATAATTCTTTGTATAATTTTTTTTCAGACTATAATTTTTATAAAATTATACAAAAAAAATATTAATTTGTTTAATTTTGTAAAGCTAAAAACCAAAAACGGGTCCCACAGACCCGAAGACCTTATAAGGATTAAAACAGCTCAACAACAAAACATGATTTTATGTAATAGAAGGGATTATGTAACAGACACCCAGTTTGCTTTTTTGAGTGTAGTGAGCTGTTCAATTCCCTCTTGGTCATCAGTGTCCTGCAACAGTGTAGGTTGTGATCAGTGTCAAAATAAATTGTCAAAAGTGTCCAACTCCTGTCCTGGAGGGCCATGTTCCAGCACATTTTGGTGATTTCCCTGCTCAGAAACATCTGGTTCACCTTACCAGTTAATTGTCAGGTTTAGTGAATGTGTTTGAGGAGAACCACCATCAATCTGTGCTGGACGTCGGCCCTCCAGGACCAGAGTTGGACACTCCTGCCTTAGAACAACCAAAGTTCTCCATACTATACCAAGAATAAATTCAAACCAAAAACAAAAATTAAGCTACATACATATGAGGCTATAACATTTGTTTCATTCTTCTTGACAAGTCCAATATTTTAATGGAATTAGAGTGCTTGAATTCGGTTAATGCAAAGGAAGTTTACATCCATTTAATTCTTTGATGAGATGACTGCAAAGTTGCAGGTTCCCTTTCTACCACTGTGTCCTTGAGAAAGACACATAACCTCCTTAAGTAATGTTTGTAAGTTGCTCCGTATAAGGGGGTGGCCGATTAATTCTTTACCCCAGATGGCTTTATATAGAATAGAAATAGCTTATGAGGCTTTCAGAATGTAAGTAATGGTTGTTAAAGAAATAACCAGCAGTACACTAAAGGTATTTGTACTGAAATCGGTGTTCCATAAGATGAGTGTTCTCGTTTCATTTACTTGTTATTGTAGATGTTAAGAACATTTTTGTGTTCTTTTCCTAAAAAGAGGCTTTTGTGACACATGTCTGTCATAAGCCAGTACCTCCACAGAGTCACACTCATGTTCTTGGTGCATCACAGGGGCCACAGTGAGTGAAACAGCCACAGAGTCAACATAAGTCAGCGGTCAAAAGATCTTGTATAAAAATTGTGTCTGGAGATGAGAACATAAGCCCAACTTGACCTCAGATTGCACCTCCATCTCAGGTTAAACCATAACCAGAGAGTCAGCCAAACCCTGCCTTCCCCCCGAGCCTGTCAAAGTTGCTGAACCCCCGCCAAACAGGAGCAGTTCAACCGTAAGCATCTCGTAACTCATCCCCATTTGCAGAGATATGCCTGTGTACTTTTGGTAAATCTTAGATCTTAGCTTTAATCATCCACTGTCTGCCACTTTGGCTGAACACAGGTGCATGTTCAAAGATGAACTTGTATAGGAAAGAACTCATACATGCACCATGCTAAAGAATCTGAGGTTATGAGGCTATTCCTGAGCAAGACCATTAACCACAAGTTGCTCCAGGAAGACTCTCACCTGTAGTCAGGGAATGGAAGTTGCTTTGGATAAAAGCGTCTGCTAAATGCCATAAATGTAAATATTTGGTTCTTATACCTCAGGACATAAACAGCAAATGTTTACCTTTATTTAATTTTTTTCATGAAGCCCACATTTATTGAACAAACAAAGATGTGTTATGAGCTTTTTTTTTCTTCTTTAAAAATGGCACTATGGGGTTAATGTTCTTCAACACTAGAAACCTATAAATACACACCCTCTAATCTGGATGTGGGTAAATTGGTGTAAAAGTGGTTAAAATAGGCTGTGATTCATTACCACTTCCTTTTGTAGTTGGTTACTGAAACATTTAGATTTTTTTTATTAATAAGACAGAAATGCTTTGGATATAAGATTATAGTTTATATGTGCTCTCCCAAAGGTATTGAGACATGTGTAATTTTGGCCTAAAATTTCTGTAGGATCACCTTCAGTTTTCCCTTTGAAGACTCCTTGTATTCTCCACTTTAACAGTTTACCCAATATTTCTATTGTGCCTTTTGCAGTATACAATGGAGCTAGGTGATGCCCTGCATTACTGCTACTCAAAGAGGGTATCCACTGTAAGAGAAAAATAAATATATTCACTTATATTCTAAGGCAAATTAGCATATTCAGTTTGTGATTCTTATATTTGAATGATGCTTTTTCTAAATACCATATTAATGTGATTCTGCTGACTAATGATCAAGGTTGTGAAGCCAGCCCTGAGCCGCCAGGGCACAGTGACATGATTAAATCAAGGCTGTTATTTATGCAAACCCTATGTTTTGAGCTAAAGAGTCTCAGATAAGGTATTTTGTTCAGACCAGAAAGCTCTTGTTCAGGGCCGTTGTCATGAAGCCTCACTGTGAGAAGCCATAACATGGGTTCTGGCTGGAACCTCTTCAGGGGGAGGCGACATGGTTTCTGCCCACAAGTGATAAGGTGAATGGTCACCTTCAGAATATAAGACCTCTGTGAAGGTCCAGTTTCTTTAGAGAAAACTTCCGAATCCAGGATGAATAACTCTCTCTTTCTTAAGAAGAAAATAAAGTCTTTGAACTGAGCGAAGAATCTTTTGTCAGTTTGCTGATTTTCTCTGTGACACCACAGAGACATTAAACCTGAAAATCTGTTACTGTGGGCCAGTGGAGAGCTGAAAATATCTGATCAGGTCATAGGTTCAAATCCTACCTTCAGCACCACCACTGTGTTCCTGACCAAGACCCTTAACCCCAAGTTGCTCCTGGGAGACTGTCCCCTGTAGTTAGGGAATGGAAGTCGCTTTGGATAAAAGCGTCTACTAAATGGTGTAAATGTAAATGTATTTGAAAGAAATTAAGCAGCAGGTCTGTAGTGTGCTTGCCAAACATATTTTGGTGTTTGTCACAGGGCCGGCGACCGCGCCGAGCTCCGACACGGTGCGCCGGCGCTGAGTCTTTTTCCTTGGACTGGACTGGGGGAGCTTTGTAGCTCCAAGACGACCAGAGAGCCATAGACGTGACGCAGCAGGTCTCCTTCACCGTGACTTTATTTACAAACATGGACGACAAGGACTACAGACTGATAACATCAATGACCGGACCACGAACAGAAACATAAGACAGAAAAACCCAGACAACACCCCCGTGACAGTGTTTTTGCATCTTTGATGCACTTGATATAGCTCAGATCATGATCATGACATAATTAACATGCAAGTTCAGGATAGTCTGTGAACCAAAAATATTCACCCAACAATGGTCCTTCGGTTTGAAACGGTGCTTATATCCATGATTGATTTTTCTAGTTTGGTTTAATCAGTTTGGTTGAATGACAAACATTACATATTTGAATTTGTTCTTGTGCACTGGATTTCCTATATCTTTTAAAAAGCAATAATGTAAATATCGTGTTTATACAGTGCCCTATTTCGCTGAAATTTCCTTGATGTACCATCATCTTTCAGAACTTGGAGCAAAGATTTATTTCCCAGAGTAAGCCAAAACTTAGATTGAAGACTTTAGTATTTCATCCTTGTCACTGCCAGGTTAATCCATTTCTGGGTTAACAGGTTAACCTGGGCAAACCATGTTTCTGAAGGGAGATTCTCAGTTGACAGGAAGATAAAACCAAATACTACACTTAATCCCTATACTGGTCTTCATTGTTTTAGGTCCTGTATGGCATTGCAAGCAGTGTACTGTAAGATATCCTGACATATCCTGTGTGTTTTGTAATTGTTGTAATCCTGTGTGCTTTGTAATTACTATATGCACAAAGGGAGTTGCTGCTACTTGCCAGCATCTTGGTATCGAAAACAGTGCTGCCCTAGTCAATCTCTCAAACTGTTTAATGTAACACTGACAGTTAAATTAGGCACAACAGCTCAGGTGCTGCAGTCACCTGTCTGAAATGGGAGGGACCAATGCACATAGCACTTCCATACTGCCAAGGAGGGACAATAATTAACAAAATAATTTTATATTATTTGTTTTAAGATGTATGAAATGTAAATATAAATAAATATTACCTATAACCATAATCAGAAATAATAATAGGTAATTCTGGCTCCAACAGGTATTATAACTATTACAGTGCTTGGTCTAAGGTTTCATAGTACTTTATTGCTGAAACCAGATGCAACGTAACATGACACTTATAATAATGGATAAAGGTCAGGACTGCAAATAAAATAGTTTTAATGCTATAATGTACAAGCCTAACAGGGCCTAAGAGTTCCCTTCACCTATCCACACCACATGAGCGAGGGGAGCAGGGATTTGATCGGGTCAGATTCTGAAATATAAATTCATGCAAAGGCTCCCTATGCAGGGGAGTGCTGAGTCATTACTGGGTCGTGGAGAACTCCACCAAGAAGCCTTTTCTTTTTCACATCTTACCTTACGTCTGGAAAGTGAGGAGGTTTTGTTAGTTGTGACTGCTGGACAGAAACTGAAACTGGAGTATTGCAGGGATCATGAGTCTGGCTGTGTATTTTCCTCATGCGCCGATGAAAATGTGGAAATACCATGTGCATTTGTCATCTTTCTTTTTGTTATGCTCTCAACTTTGTAAATATTTAACTGTATTTGAAACAATAAACATGTTTTACTGTCATTTGTTTATTTAGTAAAATGATTATGATAATGGAAATAAGGACCGTGTTACTGCTCTTTTCAGAATGTACAGTATATGCATTTGTACATTTTTATTTCTGCATGTAAGTTACATCAGATTATAGTGAAGATGGCCTAAAATTTCCTTCTTGCATAATAAATTTCCTTCTTCCTAGGAAACATACTCTGTTAATGATGGTCACCTCACCAGCTGGTAGCCTAGTAGTTAGGGTGTTTGCCCTGCAATCAGGAGGTTGTGGGTTCAATTTCCAAGACTACTAAGCACCTCTGAGGTACCCTTGAGCAAGGTACCGTCCCCACACACTGCTCCCTGTGCACTGTGTTCCTGGCTGCCTGCTGCTTCACTTGGTGAATGAGTTAAACAGAGGAAGAATTTTGTGCTGTTCACACTGTGTGCTGTGGTGTGTTCACGTATGACAGAATGGTCACAGCAGGGGAAGATTTAAAACAATGCAGATTTAAGATGTTCTCATATTAACACAAATGTTAACACAGTGCTTTAGATTCCAGACACTTACAACAGGGACTTGTGTTCTGCATGTGTGCTCTGTAGTAATGCTGCAAAATTCAGTGGTTTGGATTGGCTACTTTCAAACTTCCCGCCTTTGAGTACAGTGGCATTTCACCATCCCAAGACTTTCTTTGTGTTCTCTGGACAGAACCAAAAAATGTATAGTTATTTTTATATGTAAATGTAGCTGAATTTACATTAATATTTATGTTACAAAATTAGTAAATTATATTTTTCTTAATTATTTAGCACTTAAATGTATGAAAATGTATATACAGTAACCTGGGTATAGTGAAAAACTGCATTGTAATGATGTGGTTTAAAAAATGCCTAAAAATGACTATTTTAATAGTGTAAACCCTAAATATGCCCCCAAATATGCTCACAAAACAATATGTCATTTTAAACTCATTACCCTGAAAGAAAATGTAAAGGTAAACCCCTATTCGTACTGTACAGTTTACACTGAACTCCTGCAGTGCTAGAATGTAAATACCTATGTTACCCCTGTACAGATTGTTTTGTAATTCATGAAATGCGTTTTCTTTGGTGGGTGCTGTGGTTTCTTTGGGATAAGCAGGTAAATACAGTCATAAATGAATTTAATTTACAGTAATAAAAAATACAGGGATTTAGGAAGAACAAAATGAAAAACAGGAGAACAGTTGGGACGCTCCTCAGGGGAAATTCTGGTCGGAAGCGTCACAGGGCAGCAGCCAATCAGCAGCAAGGAGAAATAAATAACGTTTTCGGATTGGCTACTTTCAAACCTCCCGCCTCTGAATACAGCGAGGGATGCGTCAAACGGCAACAGCCAATCAGCAGCAAAGAAAAATAAATAGCATTCTCAAATTGGCCACTTTCACACCTCTGGCCTCTGAGTACAGCGTATTTCACTATCCAAAGACATGCTTTCTTTGTGTTCTCTGATCAGTAACAAAACATTTATAGTTATTTTTATATAGAAATGTAGCTGAATTTACGTTACTATTTATGTTACAAAATCAGTCAATTTTATTTTTCTTAATAATTTAGCACTAAAATGCATGAAAAATGACATATTACCACGAAAAAGCATATGAGGTCGGGGTCTCGTCTGCCATGACCCTTGTTATGATATAATATACTTAGTATATTTTACTATATTCTGTTGTTATTAGACATTTTAAGTTACTTAATTGTATGAAATTAAACTACTAACTGTAATTATGTAAATCTTACATATTCTGTCCTCCTAAATGTTACCAAATTAATGTTATTTACTCTGTGTACAATTTTATCACAGATCACACAACTGAAATACATTACAATTAAACAATTTATTTTCAACGTTAAACACAAATCACGCATCAGGATGGAGGATATATTTAAAGGTAAAACACACAAACTTATATTATTTAATATTTAATTAAGTATTTAACGGTTTAAGAAAAAAAAGAAATTTCTTCAATGTCCCTGTGTACTACAGCCCTTAATGCCAATGCCATTTGTTTTTTGTTATTTTACTTCGTTTGAATCATTGACAAATCTATTTAGTTTGTTCTTCCTGATGATATAATCCTGTATTTTGTCATCATGAATAATAAATCATGCTTTACCAGGCAATCTTCAAAAAGTCCCTCTTCTTTTCACCAAGGTACACAATGAGGCTGCAGATAACAGCTTCTCATCTCATCTCAATTCTTAAATGCTGCAAACAAATAATCATGTCTATACTAACAACTATTCACATACAATAAATAGTCAAGTGAGAACATAAGAGCATATATTGTATATGCAAGGGGCAGTGATTTCAGTACATGGAAAGACGTTTGGAAAGATGAAGCTCCAGAATGCAAGATCTTGTGCTATGCTATGCATATAAACCATATAAACCATAAATCCTTGCACTCTGTAGCTTCTCTGCCCCTGCACGCGTCATCTTTGCAAATGTGGCTCTTACTCCACATGGGTTTGAGAGAGAGGCAACAGGTCCCTCTCTGTGCATAAAAATGTGAACAGCCTAATTCTACACAAACCCACCTGACTCAGTTTGTCCAGGAACGGCCTCAGCTTGGTCCCCATGGAAACATAAACATAAATCTCTGCCCCAGAGAAGACTCTTAGTTCTCCCTCAAGACCTCTTTGGGGTTCTTTCAGGGGCTATTTTCTGTTTTAGCTCTCTCCCCCTCTCTCTATCTCCCAAAACAAAACGAGGCTAAAGTTGGGCATCTCATAACTCGGTCGGTCCACCTTAAATACAGAAGTGATGAGATTACACTTCCATTTGGTAGGGTTAACTTGTGAACCTTAGTCTCTTCAATAATCACAAGTAGCTGGGTGGGTTAAGACATCATCAGACAAACTGCATGAAAGAAATGACATGAGACATGAGCAAATATACTGTATTTCAAAAGCAGAGTTGGGTTTATCTCCCGGGTGATAAAATGATAACAGAATGATAAGTGAAAGTGTTTGGCAGTTGTGAACACATGGCATAGCACACAGTGTGACACAGTGAAATAAACCCTCTACATTTGACCCATTCATCATGTGAAGCAGTGGGCAGCCAACAACATCAGGGGAGCAGTGTGTAGAGACAGTACCTTGCTCAAGGGTCCTCAGTGGTATGGTTGCGGTCCTGGGATTCGAACCCATAATCCTCCAATCAAAGGGCGAATGTCCTAAACACTAGGCTAACAAGACATTGTCAATACAATATCTTGTACTGATATGGGTGCTTTAGCTATTTCTGTTTAAAGTTGATTTGGCTGTTACGAGGTTACAGAGGGTGATCTATATTCGTGGTGCCCCCACTCCTTCCTATTGTGTCTCTATGGTTAAAACTGTGAAATGAGAGGCATCCAAAACTGGGCAGATGAATAAGAGGAATATCTTCAGATTTCACACATTGATTAATTTTATTGTTACATCAGTGTTTTTTATCTTATCTTCAGTAGCTAATTATGAAACACACACCTTTAGTTTTTACTTTTATTACAAACATCATTTAAATGATGCTTGGTCTAACAATAAAGCTGTGTTATATTTTACAAGATCTGGTGGAGTTTTGATCTCTTCAAATAATTCAAGCTCTAAACAGACAAGCAAAAAGAACACAATAAATTTAATTCCAGTTAATTCTGGAATAAAAACACAAATGTGTCCTGACAAGGTGTAACACAACAAATAAGGGACTCACCATAAATATACTTTACCTAGTTTGGCAAGCTGATGTGGTGTTTCAGAGAAACCATTTGAGCACCATCCATTGTATAGGTAGCCTCCATTGTATGGGTAACAAATACTAAGTTGTCATGAACAATGATTTGTACTATTTCAGCACAGTCAGGCAACCCACCAATGCAGCCATATACTAATGTCATGCCATTACCGTAACTAGTTCACTGAATTTCTGCTTTGTTTGTCAACTGAACAACTGTCTTGTTTGGAAATTTCTGTGGAAAAAAATTATTGTATGTTCTCAGCTACAACGTCCAATGGAACTCTTGAAGTCTTTGATACAGAGACAGCAGGTTTTTTGACATTTGCAACATGTAGATGGTATGCCACCATGGACTGGTGTTTTATTGCCATAGACTGCAAAATGTTACGAAAGCAGCCAGTCTGTCTCACTATCTTCTTAAAGAAGCGATGTTTAGCTTCAAACCTCATCATCCATAAGGACACTAGTGGGCCAAATGCTTTAATGAGCTGTGGGTAATGTTCTAGAAAGTGATGTTTGGGAATCAATCTCTCTTCTGGAAAAATACTGCTAAGTCTAGGTATCTAGGTATCCAATGCTTTCATCTGTGTGACCAGGACACATAATCAACTCAACTACATCTTTGAGTCTCATCAGCAACTGCCATGCCTGTTCCTCTTCTGGAACTTTGGGGCCCACCAGAAGTGGAAGCAGCCTCAGTAGGCACGAATTTTCATGTGTGTGACCACCAATGGTTTTATGAGGGGCAAACGTTGGTGGTATACTTTGGGGACGATTTGTCTTGTCTTTCCAATTATATGGGAAAGATTTGATGATTCCATTAAGCTCTTCATGACAAAAACATTTTTTCTTTATAAAGATACCTAAACACAATGCCAATTCTACAGGTACTATACCCACAAATAAATCATGAAGTACATCAGGTGGATAACCTGTGGTGACATGAAAATTATTTAATCTTTGAGTAATTGCACAATGCCTTTTGACTCCTTGGCAAGGGCTGTTACTAGCCAGTGCTGCTTCCACATCCAAGTTGTGTAGCTGTTTTTTTCTACTAGGGAACGCTCCTGACCTGACCTCAAGTTCCTTAAACTGAGATCACTCTCCCACAAAAATCGGGAAACGTACGACCCACTGAAACTTTCAACAAACCTCCCAACTGAGCGGGCGCCAAGGTTATCAGCAATCACAGAGAATACAGTGCCTTTTACATTTTTTCCCAAACAGGGCACAAAAATACTATCCTCTTCAAGGCTTTTCAAATCACTTAATAATGGCTCAAGGACCCGAGGATAGCCAATTTTTTTTACATCATCTGCCTTGCACAAAGCAGCTAAGTAAACTGAGGACCAGGGCCGTGCAGAGATGTTTGAAGGGGCGGGTGCTCAAAGTTACAAAGGGCCACATAGAACCTATGTCCACAAGTTTGCATCATAGTGCTGATCCAGAATCTTTCACTTATTATTTATTCATAATGCTATAGTAATAAAGCAATAGGAAGAAATCAATAAAGGAATAAACATAAAATAATGTATTTATGATGATTTAGTTTGCTTGGCTATCCACTCTGTGCAAGGCAGAAAGCTTATTAAATGTTTGAACTGTAACGATACAATAATTTTGCTGCTGTAAAATCAACATTTTGTCATATTTGAAATATAAATCTAATATAATCTGTTTATGTATTTTCTTTAATATACAGTGTGTTTTTTAAATGTAATTATAATAATCCATAATTATGTGGATATGCATATTAGATCATTTTTAGTGAAATATAAGCCCACCGGAAAGGCAGGGAAAAGCCCTGTAACTTACTTTAAAATGAAATAGGTTCCCTAAAATGGTGGACAGAGTTACAGACCCATGGCACCCTTACCCAGTTAGCTAGTGGCTAATGACCACCACTACTTGTGCAGTTAATAAAAGGACAGGTAATGTTTTGTCGCACTGTTGCCAGAGATGTTCACCAGTCATTTTTACCTAGTCCAAGTCAAGTCTCAAGTCTTTGTGCTCGAGTCCAAGTCAAGTCGCAAGTCTTTGTTTGTACGACTTAAGTGTGACTCCAGTCCGATTCTCAGACTCGGGTCCCCAACTCTGACAAAATGTGTACATCCTAAAGATTTTACTTAAGAAATTCTAGCTCTCACTGGATCTTAATTTTACAATGTTACAATCACGACAGTTAATTTAATACATTTTACTACACCAAAAAGTTTGTTTTTAGAGTGTAGAAGCATTAGAGACCCACATGGAAATACAAAAGGATGCAAAAAGTGAGTTTTGCATAATATGTCCCCTTAAACTCCTCCCCTGTAAAAATTCCACACTGGTCTTGAGACTGCGCCATTGAATTACTGCCCAATGTTCCACCTTCTAGAAGCAGGCCTTATCCTCTTTCTCTTCAAGAAACAGAAGCTGTGGACCAATACATGGGTGGACCAATACATGAAGGAGGCTTTAGCTGCCCATATCATCAAGCCCTCAACCTCTCCAGCCACCTCATGTTTCTATTTGGTCGAAAAAAAGGACAGAATTCTTTGACCTTGCATAGATTATCATGTCATATTAAATCAATGTAAAATTTTGCTAACTTTTTCAAATTTTGCTAAGCCCTCCCTTTTTCCTTCTTCTCTTGAAAGACTCTGTACTGCCACTAAGTATGTGAGGTGATTCCAGTCGATGGTATCTCTCAAGAACAAGAGTATAAAACAACAATAATATGTAAAGGAACAATGAAGAATATACTGAACAATATAATATATGATAATGTACACTCTACAATATGAATACGCAATATGGATTTCTATACATAATTATAAAGATAAATGTAAATAAATGTATATGTATTATATATATGAATTTATATATGCACACCTGTGCACTCAAATACCCACACACACACACACATACACATATATAATCTATACACACACATACACATTTACATGCTGCGATGTTGTGATATGGTAACAACAATGCCTATTTGTATAGTGTAAACCCTAAATATGCCCCAAAATATGCTCTAAAAACACTTAAATTTCATTTAAACTCAAAGTAATACATTACCCCTAAAGAAAATGTAAAGGTAAACCCTCATTCGTCCCGAACAGTTTACACTAAACTCTTGCAGTGCTAGAATGTAAATACCAATGTTACTCCTATATAGAATGTACTGTAATTGTTTGCACTATAAGTGTAGTGGTTAAAAAGATCAAAAATGATCATTTTAAGAGAAAACGTAACAGAATCAATCGATTCAATGTGAATATAAATAGAAAGAGTTAAAATCAATGTGATTTATATAATTCGATGTGATCAGTACAGTTATATTTATTGTCTTGAATCCTGTGGATTAACTTGTAAAGAAAAGAAGTGTAATCCAAGGAGTGTCCAGTAGGGGGAAACCAAAAACTGCAGGTAGTAGCTGACACGAACGACGCTGTGCGTCACAGCCAATACAGCTCCACGCACAGACAGCAGTACGAGTTGGTGTTTTATTGATGTCTTAATTTCCCCTTTTTCAGGTATGAAATATACAGCAACGTATTTTCATTGTAAGTTAAAGTGATACCGTGTTCATGAGGTCAGTTATTTCTTTGAAAACATGGGAAAATACGGTCTTTGATACTGAAGTGATAACTTGTGCTACCAATGCTAACCACGAGGGACGTGGAGCTAAAATAATGTATGTCACATAGCGTTTAAGGTTGAGCGAAAATGTATTTTTGCACGATATTAAAAAGTAAGTGTTGTGTGCAAAAGAGTTCGTGATATTTGTATTTTGCCATGGGTTCAGTGATTGAGAATGGGACTCCTTAACTGAATTATCTTGTTCATGAGATGTGGAAATGTTTTTGAAGGACTCGTTGGTTTTGGAAACTAAAATAATTAGTATTCTCACAAAGAAATGACTCATGCTACGGTTGTAAGTGGATACACGGACACGGAGTGTTACGTTAAAATAATTGTATTATATGGTGTTGTTTGTAATACTGGTTATGAACATTTGCTGATGTGATTTGTTGTATTTATTTATCCACAATTGTGTTACGCCTTTGATAATTGTTGAAGAAAGAAAGAAATCACACCGTCAATACAGCTCCACGCACAGACAGCAGTACGAGTTCGTGTGGTTTTTTATTGATGTCTTAATTTCCCCTTTTTCAAGGGTGCAACATAAGCGGGGTAAATACAGTAATTAATTAATTTAATTTACTGTAATAAAAATCAAGGGTTTTAAGAAGAACAAAACGAAAAACAACACTTCAGACGCTCCAGGGGGAAATTCTGGACTGCAGTCAAAAGGCAGCAGCCAATCAGCGGCAAGGAGAAATAAACAGCCTTCTCAGATTGGCTACTTTCAAACTTCCGGCCTCTGAGTACAGGTATTTCACCATCCCACCATGTGTTCTCTGGACCCTACCAAAATGTATAGTTATATTTTATATGGAAATGTAGATGAATTTACGTAAATATTTATGTTACAAAATTAATAAATATTTCTCTTAATAAAGTAGCACTAAAATGCATGAAAAATTATATATTTCCACGAAAAAAGCTGTGACGCCACGCCTCCTCGTCCTCCTGCTGGGTTGTTGTTGTTTTTTTGGCCGGCGGATTAGGCCAGGATGTCTCAAACCCCCCAAAAAATATGAGGATCCCTGCAGTTTGATGAGGCATCAAATTTCTGTCGAAATCCTCTCCTGCATATGGCGCCATATCAGGAGGATTTTTAAAACAATAATATCGATTGTAAGTTTTAACAAAGAATAAAACTGTTTTTAACATAGAACTACAATGCTTTCAGTGTAGAACTACAAATCAAGATGGCCAACATGTAAAGAGTCTGGCGAGAATAATTACTGCCCCCACAGGTGAATACATGAAACTACACATTGGGCTGCAGGCTGGAGTTAAACCGTGTTAGATGAGCCCAGTATAACGCCACACTGAAATCAATCAAGCACAGATACAAAAGCCACAAAAATGCCTATGGTGTTCATACATCCGTGTGGATGAGGCTTAATAGCGAAGAGACCGTGCACCTCAAAACGAAGCACGGTTTGGAATGCGAAGAAGGCCAAAAACTGCGCCTTCCACATGCACCCAGTCAGTCAAGTGGAAAGAAAAAGGTGGCCCTACACACCAGCAGACTGATATTTTACAAGCATTTGCTAAAGGCACTCTGTATGACAAAAAGAATCGGCGGTGGATTGATATTACAAATGCCATTACCATGTACCTGTGTAAGGACATGGTGCCATTTCTTACAGTGGAGAAAAGCAGCTTTCAGAACATGAGACTTAAGACTCGATCCACATTACGAGGTACCTGGCCGCAAACACTTTAACCAGACTGAAATGCCCAAACTGTATGACAAAGTTACACATCTTAAATATTACTTGAAAAGTTTTGTAATTTTTAAAAATAAGTTTTGAACAATAAATGTCCTTAAAATTGCATTCTATACTTTTGAAGTGTGTTTATTCTGCTGAAATGTATCTGGTATGTGAGTATGTTCAGAAACAGTCATTTTGACATATACAGAAGAAAAGAATATAATGCAATATATCGTTACCGCACATGCTTCAAATTATACCACAATATAGATTTTAGGCCATATCGCCCAGCCCTACAAGCTATGCATCAAACATGCAGGTTTACACTGGAAAGCCGGTTGGATGAGCCCCAGAAAAGAATCAGGGCACAAGGGTTGTGCTTGATATGGCACTACATAAAAAGAAAAGAAATTAAATTATAAGGTAAAATTTAAAATAACCTCTGTCATGTAAAATGATTGTGTTTTGTATGTAGGTTTTTCTAATGTACATTAAAAAAAGTTTTTAAATGCATTTTTAATGAAAATCAAGAGTATTATCCTCATTGAACCATGATCTGTGAGAGGTAAAGAGCACCATTACACCAAATATTGATTGAAATGGTTAGTAGTAGAGTTATTAATTAGATATGAACAATGGTTATTGGGTTCTGTGGTTTCTGACAGTTCTGGATAATTAAACAGAGGACACATTTTGAGGGGCAACAAAACATGTTTCAGAAGTGATCTCCCCCAGCCTCACTTGCTGCTTCCTGTCCGTCAGGTAGCAGGTGACATGTTGAACTGGGAGAGTTTGGAGGAGAGGAGTTCAGCCACAATGGCATCCTCAAACAGGTTCCTGGCACAAGTTCCCAATTGGTTGAGATGTTGCAGGATGTAATGCAGTCCCAAGTTCTCTACATCATCCACCCACATGTTTGCAGGGTATCCAGCTGGTGTCCTGTAATATCCTTCAGATGGGCTAAAATCAGTCTTCAAAGGATTTCATGACCGCAGACATCAAGGCGACATGTCTGTAGTCATTCAGTCCTTTAATGGTGGGTTTCTTGGAGACCGGGATAATGGTGCAGCATTTGTAGTAGGAGGGAACTTCACACAGCTCCAAGAATCTATTGACGATGCGGGTGAAGATGGGAGCCAGCTAATTAGCATAGGATTTGAGGCAGGAGGGGGATACACTGTGCGGTCCTGGGACTTTCCAGGTCTTCTGTTTCTGGAGCAGCCGGCTCACATCCGCTTCATGTTCCAGGGCTGAGAGGTGTGATGGAGGTCGTTGACTCTGGGCTGGGGAGAGTGAGGGAGTTGGGTGGAGGTGTGATGAGGGTCATTGTCTCTGGGGTGGCATGGGTGAGGGGTGTGAATCTGTCCATCTCAAACCTGCAATAGAAATTGTTCAGCTTGTCTGCCAGGTCTATGTTTGCTTCAGTAGGGGGTTGGGGTAAGCTTCTCAGAGTGGCTTCTTTTAGCCACTTTGCTTATAATAGCCCAATCAGTGCAGTCAAAACAGGCCTGCAGTTCCTGCTTTGCAGCATTGGTCCACTTCTTCACAGTTTTGACCTCAGGCTTGGCACGTTTAAGTTGTTGCTTATAAACTGGAATAAGATGGACCAGGCAGCGATAAGAATGTCCCAAAGCTGCCCGGGGAACAGAGCGATAGGCATCTTTTAAAGTGGTGTAACATTGGGCCTGTGTGAAATTGTCCCTGATGGAGCAGTTAATATGAAAGTGAAGTGAAAGTGACCATTCTGTCATACATGTACACACCACAGCACACAGTGTGAACAGCACAAAATTATTCCTCTGCATTTTACCCATTCACCAAGTGAAGCAGTGGGCAGCCAGGAACACAGCGCCCGGGGAGCAATGTGTGGGGACGGTACCTTGCTCTGGGTACCTCAGAGGTCTTGGGAATCAAACCCACGACTTCCGCCAAGTCCCGAAGAGAGGTGCTGCTCCTCCGACAAAAATCTCCAAAAAATCTCCAAGTTTATTAAACAAGGATAAAAAAATGTTTAGCAGTTGTTCTCTGGAGAAAACAATGTGGTGTGAGTGACAAAACGTGCAGAAAATGAACAAAATCAAAGAGTATGAGAGAGTGCAGTACTGAGGCTGCCATCCACGGCACCATCTTCATACATAGGTCTCAGTCATTCATGGATGAGATTTTCAGGAACATGCTGGACACTTTTGTATTGATATACATTGATGATATCTTGATTTTCTCCCCAGATATCATGTCTGACATGTTAGGGGCCATGTGTTAGGGGCCAGGACCATCCAAATGGAGGTTCAAAAGACCCAAGCCATTCAACAGTGGACAGACACCAGGAGCATCAAAGATCTTCAATGCTTTTTCGGATTTGCTAATTACTACTGACGTTTTATCCAAGATTTCAGTCGTGTTACTGAGCTGCTAACCACATTACCTCATAAGAAGCTGCATACCGGGTCCAAGAGATTCTGAACTCACGCTGACGCAGTGGCCAACTTGAATATCTCATTGATTGGTCCGAAGAAACAGTCATGGGTGTCCACACAGGCCCATAGGGCAGAGATCTGAATCATCTAAGGACTAGGCTTCCAGGTGGTATAAAGACCCTTAGGACTGTCTACCTGTGCAAAGTATAGTCTAGTTACTGGGTGTTTTGTTATTTGACCTGACTGTGTTTTCTGACCCTTGTTTTTGGATTCTGGATTTCTCTTCTTGCCTTGTGTAATTGGATTTGGTTACTTCATGTTGGATTTTCTGTTTTTTTGGCCTGTGATTTTACCAATGAGACTGATAAATGAATGGGACTAATTTATTCAATTGATGAGAGCAGACCCCACAGGAGACTGTTAAACACCAGCAAAAAAACAGAAACAAGTGAAAATATTTACAAATTTATGCCTTTGCAGCACATACAGTCTAAATTTATGACGGGGACGAGTGGAAGACAGCATTCATCACTCTAAGTGGTCATTATGAAACCTTATAGTCATGCCTTTTAATTATTATTATTATTATTATTATTATTATTATTCATTTTATTTAAAGGTGTCTTTCAACTCACTCAAGGACACCTGGTTGACAAATAAACCTGATCATAAACATCATAAATAAAAGAACATAATATATATAAAATTACAAGTGTGTAAGACTAAAAATGAGTGCAGCCTAGGGACAAGATCAAAGACAGTGAGCAGTTTTGAAGAGGTGAGTTTTAAGACATGATTTGAAAGTTAGGAGAGAGTCAATGCTGTGGATTTCTGATAATTACATGAGCAGCAGAATTCTGAACAAGCTGAAGCTTATACAGAAGCTTGTGAGGGAGACTGACTAATAAAAATTACAGTATTTGATTTGTGATGTTAGCAAGGAATGTACAAGTATAGCGGTAAGACTGGGTGTGAGGAAAGGATGAAGACAATATATATGACAAAGGTTGAAATATACAGACCAGGTGATGTTATTAATGTGTGCTTTGAAGCACAGAGTACTGTCAAGAATGACACCCAAACTCCTAATCTGAGTAGGAGAAACTATTAAAGTGTCAGTTGTCAAGGAAAAACTCAATTTTGGCAAGAATAGATTTGAACCTACAAGGATGACCACTTTTTATCACTATTAAGTTTAAGAAAATTAGAAGAAAACGAAGTTTTAATTTCAAGAAGGCAATTGGAAAGGACTGAATGTGGAAGGGTGGTGTCAGGCTTGGTAGACAGGTAGAGCTGGGTGTCATAAGTATAGCAGTGAAATGGAATACCAGATTTTCTGAAGATATTGGTAAGGGGTAGAAGATAGATAATAAACAGAAGAGGGCCCAAAACAGAACACCACTAATGACAGGGGAGGACTAATTTAAAGTTTTTAAGTTGTACAGACTGAGTTCAGGGATCAGGAGTGAGGATGTCACTGATATCGATGAAAGTCAAGTGGTCTAACAGGATACTATGAGAGACTGTATCAAAGGCTGCGGTTAGATCAAGCAACACAAGTACTGTAAATAATCCAGAGTCAGCAGCCATCAACATGTCATTGGTTATTTTGCTCAAGGCTGTTTCTGTACAATGGGAGGAATGAAAAACAGACTGAAACTGTTCAAACAGATTATTATCAGTAAGATATGAATTTACCTGTGGTGCAACTGTTTTCAAGTATTTTGGATAAAAATGGTAAATTTGAATTTGGTCAGAAATTCTTGAGGATATTAGGGTCAGCGCCAGGATTTATTAGGGGTTAAGAAGTGCTGAGCATGGTGTGGAGTAGACAGTCTAGCAGACCTGCTCCTGATACTGCAGAATTGTCTACCAGATAGGAGGAGAGTAAATAGATCGTGGAAGGGATGGTAGGGGTCATCCACAATGCTGATGGCCTTACAGATGCAGCAAGAAGTGTCCTGAAGGCTTGATAGAGAGGTGCCAATGTTGCGCTCAGCAGTCCGCACAATCCTCTGAAGGGCTCTGCGGTTGGAGGCATGGTCATTTCCATACCCAACTGTAATACGGATGGTCAGGATAATACAGCTGGGGACATGCAACTTATTCAGTCGTCACAGAAAGTGCAGGTGCTGCTGTGCTCTTTTGGTCAGGGAGCCGGTGTTCTTGGTCCAGGAGAGGTCCTCTGTAATGTGAACACCAAGGCACCATCCACAATGGCACCATTGATGCTGAGTGGAAAGTGGCAAGCCTGGGTCTTTCTGAAGTCAGCAATCAGCTCTGTTGTCTTGTCAACATTAAGAGACAGATTAATGTTCTTGCACCAGACCACCAGGCATCACACCTCCTCTCTGTATGCCATGTTGTTGTTGTCTCTGATGAGCCCCACAACTGTGATGATGTGGTTCGAGCGGAGGTCCTTTTCGTGAGTCAATTGTGTAAAGAGTAGTGGACTCAACACACGTCCCAGGGGGCCACCTGTGCTACTGCCAGGTTTCCAACAAGCACAGATTATCATACTTACAGTATGATCATCCAAAAGATCACAAACTAAATGACCTCGTTTGTAAGTGATCGGATATTAAATAATCCAATGGTGAAGTTCCTTTTGCCAGGTCTGTCATTTAGCTAATTCAGCTAGTACGCTTTGGTAAGAAGCCCAACAAGAAAGTGCTGCTTGGCAGAGGACAAGAAGGATCTGATTGGGTTTGAGTCAATGAGAAACTATAGTTAAAAGATCGATCAGACCCGTGGTGAATATATTTCTGACAGCAGTGTCAAATTATATCCAGATGTTGTTATAGTTACAGAGGTGGCTCAGCCCCCCCAGAGACAAGCCGTGCCCACCCTGCGAAATGCTCCATCGGTCCAATGAAAACTCTATAGAAAAATAAATTGTTTTTCAAAACTGAGCTCCTATCCAATTGGCCCGTTTGAGTAGGGGGCGTGTCCCTCACCATGCTGTGGCTGACACAGTTCACTTCGCCACGCATTCTGCAGCATGTTTTGGACCTGTTGATGGCATCAAACAAGTGTTTAAAAATGTGCAAAAATGTCCTCTGAGGCCAAAATCCAAAATCCACCAAGGGCCTCAGTGGCCTGCCCTGGAAAACCACTGAAAAAAGTGATGATACCAAGATGGCCAAAAACAAAACAAAAAAGCGTGTTTAACTGTCCAGTTAGTGTCCCTTAATGTGATCATGCAAAAGGATTTCTTAAAACATGTTTCAGTTCCAAAGATTTTTCTGGCATTGCACCCATGTGGCCATATTTCTTGAAACTTGGCAGGTAAGCAGTATTCCCCCTGGCAATAAAGTATATCAGGATTGGCATGACTCCAACTAAGCATTTCTGACATGGTTCACTTCCGGTTTTGGTGTATTTGCCATCAAAGTTCATTAGACGAAAGCAAGAGAAAAAGAAAAAGGCTCAGAGAAAAAGGAACTGAAACATACTAACTAGCTAAATGAATAAACAAACAAAAATAATTAAACGGAACTGTTTGTATTATATGAAACTGATGACATGGTATTATTAATGCAGTTAGGTCAAAATTAAATAATGAAGTTAATACTGGTATGAATGTTATTAAGCTTTGTTGTTACTGTTTTGTTTGATCAGACTTGATTTTAATTTCACGAATTTTTAATTCATAATGCACCAGAGCCACACTGTAGTTCAGATAACTGACAGAAATATATTAGGCTGTCTCTCTCAGGTTGGATGCCAGCTGGCACTATAGAACTGTAATTTAGAGAGAGATATTAGGAACTGAAATAAATGCAAAGTTACACTAAACTAACCCCCTCACCTGATGACAAAA
>JBBPCX010103572.1:0-22513 GCA_037974365.1 Hydrocynus forskahlii
CCAAAAGTTTGGGTGGAGTTGGAGGGGACCCCCCCCCCCCAAAAAATACTGTCCCATGTCAACTGTGTCCTAAAAAAATTCACTTTATTGATTTAGCAGTTCTTAAGTGCAATTAATGGCAATGAAATTATTCAAATTAAAAATTGTAGAAAAGGTATTTGCTGCCACTTAGGGAATGTAGCGGTTCTGGACGTTGCTGATAGGTTTTTGTTGGCTGGTGCCAGAGTGAGGGTTGTGCTGCCATCTGCCATCCTCAGGTGTGTGTGTGTGTGTGTGTGTGTGTGAGTGTGTTTGCGCATGTGTGTGTGTGTGTGTACATTTGTGTACATTTGTGTGTGTGTGTGTGTGTGTGTGTGCGTGTGTGCGTATGTGTGTGTGTGTGTGGTCCATGTGGGTGAGATTTCCGCCTCCCTGTCAGGGTTAACAGGTTGCGTATCCGGCTCTGCTGTCTCTGCTGACATTATTCCCTTGTCTCATTGGAGCATCACATGAGTATTATCAAACCTGCAACTAATGTTTATTTGGTTAACCTGTAATTACCAGTTTGTAATCAATGAACCTATCATCTATTATTTGATCGCTGAATAATCTAATCATTTTGACTATCATTTAATGCTACCATTATTTTTATAATTGATGCATATAGCCTGTTATTCAATTATTTGACTAATCTAATCCTTGTTTCTGTATTCCAATCCACAAAGACTGATTTGATTAAATGATATCACAAATGTAACAGATTATCATCACTCATTTATCAGCTCCAACTGAATTGCTAATTTAACAACATTTTTTTCTGATTAATTAAAAACTGACTAGTGTTTGGTTAATGGAATTGCATAATAATAATAAATTGTAAAATAAAAAATATTCTTATCATATGTTTAACAAAAGGTTTAACAAATAAAGTAGCCACTTTTTTTTGTCATCAGTCAATAGATCCGGTGTTACATGATTTTTTTATTGACTCACTTTGCATTTATATTAAATGTGTGTGTGTGTGTGTGTGTGCGCGCATGTGTGTCACACACACATGTCTAATACAAATAGTCTGTATTTTTTAGTTGATTAACACTTTATAGAGACTCAATCAACAAATTGGTCCTCTCTGTTTGTTGTTTCTGGCTGTGCAACAAGCAATTTCTTCTTTACAACAGAAGGTGTTCTTGTAGTGCTGTGTTTCTTGATCCTGTTCCTGGCAAATCACAGCACAGTTTCACAGTTCCAGCCATTCCCTGGCCAAATGCTCCTGATCCAGCTCAGGATGGACTCCATGATCAGTTGATGCTGGATCAGGTGTATTACAGAGTCAAGAAATACTTGAGACCGAGCAGTTCTGCGGTCTGCCAGGAGCAGGATTAAGAAACTCTGCTGTAGTGCTTAATGATTAGCTCACAATTTGAATGATAAATCAGTGTGTTTTCATCATCATTTTAGCTGGTTTACTGAAAACACTGTCAAATTCCTGTTTCATCACAAGTGCTAGCGGAACTTAATTTATTATCAATGACTTGGTGAGCTAAATCAGGCTTTCACTCTGATTTGTTTCTATGGCATTTCATAGCCTGTAAGAATCATCTTAACTGGTTAGCCAGCCTTTCACCTCTGTATTTTTACCTGTTTTGCCACCTCATTATCTTTGCTGACAAAATGAGTGAGTGAGGGCACACAGTTAAAACTGCAGCCAAACAAAAGGTCTTTATATTTTACTGTTTTCCTTTGTATAATTGTTGGTTATCTCTTCACGTCTCTTGCTTGATTCAGTTTTTTTTAAAGAAACAGGCTGCCTGGGAGAGTTCTCAAACTAAGTGTGCCACGTTTTCTTTTTGAAGACAGTGATCAATAAGTCTCTGACTCTTGATAGTGTCAGGAATAGTGAGTGTTCTGCAGTTCATTTGGGGGCTGATGAACAAAACTTATATTGATTGTCTTATATTGATTATCAATATAATCAATAGTAACTGCCATAATGTAAATATTAAAGAACGTTATAGAGCATTTATTAAATACAACAGCAGAAGCCATTTGGCCACTTCTTTTAGTGTATTGCAATTCCGTACGGTTGCATGCTGTCAGAATGAAACACTCTCATAGAGTGTTATGGAGATCTTTTGTTTTATGTGAGCAAATGGCACAGTGACAGTGTAATGAGGCACTGACATTTTTCATAAGCAAAGTAGCGGTGTGTGTCAGCTGATTATTCAGCCCTAATATAGTGTTTGGTCAAAGGAGCAGAGGAACACACACACACATATGCACACACATACAGCAGGCTTTGTGGCAATGTTTTAGTTGATGTTTTATGACTTTATGGCTGTAGGCCTGTCAGAGATGCTGCCAAAATCAGATCTAAAGCCACACCTCTTCACACACTGCTCTAATTAACACACACTCGGGCCCAGTTTGTCCTGATGAAATGCTGTGATCTTCTCCCTCTGACCCTCCTTCACACACATTCCCTTGCTCGTGTGGGTGAGAAAGGAGAAAATCGGGGGTGGGTGGGGCTTGTAGGGAGAGGGAGATTAAGACAGAAAGACACTGAGACACTGAAGGAGAAAGAAAAAACGAGAGAAAGAGGCAGGGAAGGGCAAAGAAAGAAAGAGAGAGAAGAGAGAAGGAAGAGAAGGGGAGAGAGGAAGAAGAGGAGAGATGTAAAAGCAGGATGAGAGAGAGAGAGCGAGAGAGAGAGCGAGAGAGAGACAGAGAGA
Source organism: Hydrocynus forskahlii (assembly GCA_037974365.1). Lineage (NCBI taxonomy): Eukaryota > Metazoa > Chordata > Actinopteri > Characiformes > Alestidae > Hydrocynus > Hydrocynus forskahlii. The sequence continues at coordinate 2,709 of JBBPCX010103572.1, forward strand.
TGGCCCTGGTGAGAGGACTGAAAGCCAGTTGATTTGTCTTGCCCTCGTCTTGGCTGTCCTCTTAACCTGGCTCCAGCGTGTGTGTGTGTGTGTGTGTGTGTGTGTATTTTAGCTCCAGTGTGTATTGGCAGAGTGGTTGGGTCCATCTGTGCTGGGAGGTGGGTCGGGGGGCCAGTGGGCCCCAGTCAGCCTTATTTTGCGTCTGTGTTTCTGTTTATCTGAATTGATTATTAATATCCTAAGTTCAAAGTTTGGCTTGTGCAATGAGTAATCTATTTTATAGTGTAATTACATAACAGAAGCCATCTTAGCCCACTACATTTCCTGTGGTGCACTGCAGTCTGTCAGCATGATGAAACTGATCATATTAGCATTATAGAACTATAATGAGAATTATAGATCTTCTTTCTTCTACAGTAACATAACAGAAGTATACATTTTTCCCTATAGTCAACATTGTTAGTGTTGCTGTTTGTTAGTGTATCCAGCATGGAACAGATGTAGACCTACTTCAGCTATACAGTAAACCCCCACTTTATCGCAGTTCAGCAGTCGTGACTTCAGTGTCTAGCGGATTTTTTCTGAGAACCAAACTAATAATTGTTTGCGGCCACCCCCAAATGTACGCAGAAAGTGCAGACCTTTTTTTTGCTTTTGTGACATCCGGGCCTCATCCGCCACGCCCCCTCGTCCTTGTGCTGGTTGTTTGTGTTTGGGCGCGGTGGTTAATAAGACACCTGCGCAGAATGAGCCTCCGCTGCTCAGTGCTGCGCCCAAAAAATAAACAACCAGCACAAAGATGAGGGGATGTGGCAGATGAGGCCCCGACATCAGAGTCACCTGTACTCAGAGGCGGGAGGTTTGAAAGCAGCCAATCCAAGAACGTTATTTATTTCTCCTTGCTGCTGATTAGCTGCTGCCCTGTGACGCATCTGTGGCAGCTGCAGTCCAGAATTTCCTCTGTGGAGCGCCTCGAGTGTTTCTCCTGTTTTTCGTCTTGTTCTTTTTAAAGCCCTGTATTTTTATTACTGTAACTTAAATTACATTATTGCTGTATTTACCCTGCTTATACCAAAGAAAACGCTCGTGCATGAAATACAGTACAGTATATACAGTGGTAACATCATATTTTACATTCTAGCACTGCGACAGCAGTTCAGTGTAAACTGTACAGTACAAATACAGGTTTACCTTTACATTTTCTTTAAGGGTAATGTATTAAGCTGAGTTTAAAATGAAATTTAAACGCAACCCCTGCGATAAGGGTGCATTTACTGTAATAAGTACTAAATCAAAAAGAGCTTTTATATAGAGAGATAATTTCACTTTGAGCAATGATGGAATATAATGTTTTATTTCAGGTTTTGTTTCATGGCATGAAACTTTGTGCCTTCTTTGTACATACTGTGTGAGAGAGAGAGAGAGAGAGAGAGAGAGAGAGAGAGAGAGGTTTCTGTACGTTTCTTTAAGTCTTTTTAAAAGCTGCTGTATTCATGTGGTGAAACATCCCATCACATCCTGACTGAATGGGGAAGGAATGACCTCAGTTGTCGGACTGTCACAGAAACATATAACAGCAAAAAAGACTAAGAGTGTATGCAGCTTTCGTCCACTATGAGCTGACATTTGCTCCTAGTCAGAGGTTTTCATGTTTCTTGTATTCTTTTTTCCAGGGGAAAAATCTACTGTTGCTTTTGCCATTTCTTGACATGAATGTTTAGTGAAAAATGTACATAACACCCCCCCCAATGTAGTACATCAACCAAGACATTTTTTCTTTCTTTTTGTATTTCTCAATTCTCTCGCTTTCTTTCTTTTCTCTTTCTCTATAGTTGTTTAATTTTTTTCCTTCTCCCTTTTTCGTTTCTGTCCCCTTTTCCTATTATCTCTCTTTCTCCTTTCCCCCTTCTCTTTCTCTTGCTGCTCTTGCACCTTTTCATTTTTTCTCACATTTTCTAAATGTTTTTCCTCTCTTTCGCTTTGTAGTATACCTCTCTTATCTCTCTTTCCTCCCTCTTACCTTCTTTCTTTTTACTGGTGTTTTATTTTCTCTCTCTCTCTCTCTCTCTCTCTCTCTCTCTCTCGCTCTGTTCAGTAATTCGTGAGTAGTTTTGATTAGTCTGGTCCTGTGGCTACGCCAGCATAGCGTCTCAGTCTGGAGGAGAGGTGCAGTCTCTCCACCATGGTGTGTTCCTGTTCAGCTGTGTTCCTGACGGCAGCGCAGCTGTTGAGGGTTTTCTGCTCGCTGCGTGTTAATGGGTGGGCTGTGAAAATGTTTCCTATTTGAAAATGTTTTTCTGAAGGAGGTTTTGGTAGGTAGGATCATCATCAGAGTTATTTGGCTGATGAGAGGAATGGAGCCTCTTGCAGTGCCGGCCATAGTAGTTCTGCCTAATGTGCCTCCATTTGAGAATAAGATGACTGAGAGATAACTGGTTAGGCTAGGGATTTAAAAAACACATGCTGTGCTGGAAAACACATGCTCTTGTTCCAGCGACAGGTGTTTATGTTTCTTAATAAGTCTGACCAGGCCTAAGATTTGACACTATGGACTAAGCAGTATGCTGTTTTTGATATCATTGGTAGCTCACGTTGTTTTGAGTGGGAGCACACAGGGCACAAATAGCAGCACAATAGAAAGGAGGCTATGTGGAAGAAGCAACTGTTCCCCAGGTGGGTGGAGCTGTAGAGACTGTGGAGGAAGCAGATAAGCCCGGGCTGGTGTGTGTGTACTTCTGGGGAGGAAGATTTTCCCATGGAAGGGATGAGTGGGGTACCGCAAGGTGATGGGCTCATAGGGACAAAAAGCCGAATGAGGAGAGGAATGTTGAGAATAGCAGTATTGAGTCGGACCTTTGAAGCAGATAAATAAATTTAGTGACCGGAACCCATAGAGGAGATGAGAAAATGAGGATGCACAACAGGGACAAATCCAAATGATATGGACAAATGGGTTATATCACCGTTTTCCTTTAATTTAACAGACTTGAATTATGTGAACTTTATCAAAGATCACTTCTCCATCGACATAGTCAGTATATGGAATTTAAATTTAGCCCATTTTCGAATCATTGTTTTTGTGATGTCACAAAACCAACACATATATCTCTATTCCTCCAACAGTAGTTTAATCCCTTCCAGTCATTCTGAAGTTCTCAGATGCGCGTCAGCCCCGTGCTGCCCTTAACAGGCTGCCATAAACAGCCTGTTTTAATTCTAAGGGATAAACAGAGGTTGGAAAATGTAAGAAAGAAACGAGATTAATTAGGAATTATATTTTTGGCACACAAACATCATGGGGAAAATGATACAGGAGGAAAATGTAGCATATGGACCATTCAAAAACACCTCAGCTAATCAGTGTCCTTGATGGTTAAAGACTGCATGGATTGCACGAACTCCATGATTCATCAAAATACCCGGTAACACTCACCTGGTGCTTTAACTGATCTTCCTGTCAAAAACAGTGATTGGTTATGAGGCTCATTTCAATATTGCAGAGAGTGATATTGCGATAACGATTAACAGATGATATATTGTGCAGCTCTACAAGAAAATGATAGAATGAGGAGTATGGAGGGTCATATTCTGACTGTTCTGAGATGTGTAAAGACTGCCTTGCCAGTTGGGGGATGTTTATACTGTAGCACATCTTGATACATATTTGGCACTTACTAAGAATAAGAGGAAGGCATCCTTCGGCCCCCTTTTCTCTGATGTGGATAAATATATTAGAATTGGTGAAATGGCTTCTTAGGATGGATACAAGTACAGTGTCACCAAGGAAGCAATGTAAACTAACTACTGTGTGAAAGAGTCTGGTTTAACCTGGAACACCAGGCACAAAGCCTTTGTTCTTTCCTAAGTGGTGGGTCTTTACATTTTGTTTCTTGTCTGAACATTCTTCCCCTCCAGTGTGTGGGAATTCTGTGTAGGTTCTCTAAATATAAATAGTGCAAGAAGTGGGCTTAAAAGAGAGGCTCTTAGATTATATCATATGTTAACAAGACTGTGAATGCTGCATTGCTACAGGAAACACACAGTGATGATGGTATTGCAGTAGAGTGGGAGATTGGAAGTGGAGGTTGGAAGTCGTGGCAGTCTAAGGTCACGGGACTAACTACAGTTCAAGAACAGCAATGTTATTTCTTTCAGGGCAGAAGGCAAGAAATATTTCTAAAATAAAAAGAGGTGTAAGAGATGAGAGCGGGCTTAGCGTAAAAAATTGAGTGAGTACAACTTCCAGGTCCCTCACTCTTTCTCTCAACTGCCTCCCAATCCCAAAGCCATGACCAAAACATGAACTAAACTGCATGCAGCTGGATATGGCATGCTTTACAGTGACTTTTGCCTTGCTACACTTTAGATAATACTTAGTCAAACAGAAACATGGCAGATCTCAACATCAGTTTTGAATGCTTTCAGAGTGAGCATGTGCATGAGCAGTGATTGACACTGTGTCGGACACTCCTCAAGGTTCTGACTGGATGTTTTGATTCAGGTGTGGGTGGATTCTTGCAAATGGCAGAATATGCCATTTTCACAGAATATGCAGACATAGTGAAGGTACAGTACATTACGTTACATTCATTCGGCAGACGCTTTTATCCAAAGTGACTTAAAATATGAGGAAACATTCATGTTTTAGGACAGTGTGAGAATAAGAGAAGAGTACTGATTGTTACTCTATCTAAAAGTAATGCAAGAAGATTAGGGGCATTAGGAGAGCAGATGCTCTCTGAACAGATGAGTCATCAGGAGGTTTTGAGGCTAGAGAGGGATTCGGCTGCTCTTGTCAGCTTAGGCAGTTCACACCACCATCGAGGGACCGCAAAAAAGTAGAGTGAAGGGAGCGAATAAAAACAAAAGGTTAAAGATAGCTGGGTTCAAACCCAGATGTCCTTCTGTAGGCAAGAGTTCATGAACTTAATTTGGGCAGTCAGCAGTGGCGTGACATGCAACCTTTTGGGCTGGTTGAAGGCTGTGTTCTGAAGAATCTGTAAGGGTCTGGGAGACCCACTAGAAGGGCATTGCAGTAATCGAGGCAAGAGATAACCATCACGTATACCGGGAGTTGGGTGGCATACTGAGTCATGTAAGTCCTGATGTTTTATAAGGTGAAGTGACATGACCAAGAGACAGATGCAATGTGGTCAGAGAGCTGGTCGTCAATCATGACACCCATATTTCTCACCATCTTGGATGGAATGAGGTGTGAAGAGGCAATTTTTGTACTGATATTTTGATGGACAGAAGGTTTGGCAGAGATAACCAGAAGTTCTGTCTTGGCAAGATTCAGTTGTAGGCGAAGATCCTTCATCCATGTGGATATGTCTGATAGACAAGCCGAGATGCGTGCAGAGGCAGTGTGGTTATCGGTTGGGAGGGACAGGTATAGCTGTGTATCGTCTGACAGGGCAGTCACACTGCATTCCCTTCAGTGCATACTCTTCTAAGGACAGCTGTGGGTATAAGGCTGGATCTTCAGCTGTTGCTTGTGAATCCTAATGGACTATAACTAACAGGTCTTCCTGACTTTTATGTTACAGTTTAAGGAGCGTGGAGGCTGCTTGTAACTGTTTGTGATGGGGTTTTAGAGACGGGACTCTGCATGTGGGAGAAACCTTTACATCTTTAAAAAGATGTAAAGATGCACTTTGTAAGGAACCAGTTTTTCTCCGCTGGACGGAGTAATCTGGGTCATTTGCTGGTTCCAAGTGAAGGGGCATGGAAGACTGCGCAGTTCCAGTCACAACACACTGGTCTGTGAGACTGATGGAGAATTTCATAAATGAGGAACAGCAGGTACTCCCTTCAGCAGTCAGATCTGTTTGCCAGATGAGGTGCGTCCTGCCTTTCCACCGGCGCGAGTGTCTGCAGCTGTTGGGGACTAACTTACTTTTAAATTGTCTCTGTCAAAAAGAACTAGCAGACCTACAGAGGAGTTTGAGGCCCAACAATACACATTTTCACCTGTCGATGATGGACGTTTGTAGGTTTGTAAGAGACCTGAGACAGTGGAACATTTGCTTGCTAAGTGTGTTTACCTGAAACCTCTATTGAAACTGTTGAATGGATTGTGTTCTTGGTCCTTCTTTATGTTGCTGGCGTTGCCTGTTAAATGATCTGTTTGTACATGCAAAATTTATTAATATAGTTTACAAGGCATAATAGGGCGGTGACATTGGTGTTTAAGGCACTGGATGATGCCTCACTGTGGACTTCACCTTTTACAAACTAAGGAATGCTAAAGTTTATGACCCTGTGGTGTGTTAGCTATATGTACTGTGGTTGAAGATCCACTGACTGTTTGTATGTAAGATGAACGTGCTGACACAATCTGTTTTTGGTTATGACTTACGCTTTGTGGAAGTTTGGAGGTTTGAGAGGGGAGGGGTTTCATGGGTTGTGATATGTTAAAGTATAGATCAAATTCTCTCTTTTCTCTCTCTTTTTCTCTGCTCTCTCCCTTACACCTCCTTCCCCAGTTGAAACAGGTGTGGAGGTATTCCTCACAGACAGGTGATGAAACATCACACCATGCCCCTAGTCATCTCCTTCAGAGAGAGCAGTGTAAAACTTGCTCTGATCACACCGATCTTTCCCCTTAAATAGACTCTTGCCCTTTTAGCACTCCAAGGGTCTTTGAGTTGACTCTGTACTGATGAATGTGGATGAGGTTAAGGTTTTCCCCAGATAGGCTCTCACTAACATCTGCAGAGAACTTGAGTGAAAACCTACACTGAAGACCACCGGTGTTCTTACAATTTGAATATGGCGCAAATAAACAATGCAAATTCTTGAATTGTGCAGAAATGTTTACATCATTTTTGCATCAAAACTGCACGCTGGATGTGACTGAGGGACGTTTATTTGTATATCACATTATCAGACACAGAAGTCATTAAATGTGCTTAACAGAGATCAAATAAGCGTACAAAACATAAAAGAAAAGTAAGCACTACATTCAGCACAAAGTAAAATCATATGAATTAAAATGTAATAAATTAGTATAAAACTTACAGATATCAGTCTACAGAACTGAAATCATTTCGTGAAAGAGCTAGATAGATCTGAGTGTTTCGTAGCTTAGTCACCTTGTACTCTTGGAGAATTTGGCCTGGAGCAAGTATGTATAGGTTAGATGACAGGGGTCTATATATGTATCTTTGGTGGCTTCCACACGGCGTGGTGGTTTTAAATAACCCCTGCCTTCTAAGCATATTTTGAACCATCTGATGACCATTCCAGAGAGCCTGATCCAGTTCTAATCTGTCTAGCAGTATTTTATAATATAAACAGTGTGGAAAGGTGCACTGAGATCTGGCAATACTGAGCTAGTCATTTTACTGTATTTAATACATTTATCAGAGCTAACGTTTTGTCTGATTTTCAATTCTGTAATGTAAAAAAAGAGCCTGAGTGTTGTTAAGATTCCCATTTATGATATTAGAAAAATAAGATTGCCTAGCTCTGTTAAACTCTTTTTGAAAAAAACGAAGCTTAGTTTTTGTCCATTTGCAGCCTTTCTGCATCCTCTCCTCTAATTCACAACTTTTACTGGTGCTTTCTGCTTAGCGGGAATCCTTTAAACCTTCACGGGTGCTACATTAGCAAAGACCCTGAGAACTTCAGAGTTAAACTAATTAAGGTGGACTCTGCTGCTATACCAAGTAACATTGACGTGACTTCTGGTTCTGGTATTCTCAATAAAATCTAGATTGGATGAGTGATACAAGAAGCCTGTCGGTGAAAACACAGAAATTGTCAGACAGAGCTACATCCTAACCCTTCACAGCAGGAACACTGAAACCCTTGCTGATAACCAAACCCAGAGATATATGATCCTGAGGTGAACTGGGCCAAATGTGTCTAACAAAGCAATGTGATGTTCAGGAGTGCTGTCAGTAGTGCTGTCAGTGTGACTATTAAAGTCAACAGTTGTAATAAAACAATTAAAGTCTACATTGACAGCATTTCAGGGATTTCATCAGTAAAGTTTGTACATTATTCTGTGGGCCTGAAGATCCTTGGAGAGCTTTTCATCACAGTACAGAGATGTTCAAAGGAAGTAAACTTACCAGGTGATACCTGCTTGCACTGAATGTCTTTGAATAAAGTGGTTACAAGCCCAATGTGTATGTCAACTCGAGAAAGTCTGGAGGGACTGTTTCTGTAAGAACTGTCGCATTGCATTTGTTCTCAAGCCATGTTTCAGTTAAATAAACAAAGTTTGACTCTATTGTAGAAATAAGATCATTAAGTAAAAGTGACTTGTTAGCAAGTCATCAAACATTAAAAACTACTAACTTCAGTGCAGAAAAAAACATCAAACAGCCCGAGGCTTTTTTTTAGAATCTGTTGTGTGTTGGTTGCACCTTGTTCCTTCTTCTCCCCATCGGACGCCCATAATACTGAGGTTGCCTGGTTCTTGAGCCACCAGTTACAGCAAAGCATAGAAAAAAGTTCTGTAGTAAAAGTTCGAAAAGATTTGGATCCCACCTCATGCTGCACAATTTCTATGGATTTGGCCACTTGAGTTGCAGGGATTTTTATCATTTTTTTCGACTGCTGGACAGTACATTGTGCGCTGAGCTTTCTAGTGTCAGGGGAGCTAAAGGACATTCTATGCTCGGAGTCATTATTGTTGAATGACTAGCCTGTTTACTGGGGGGTGGTATGGGATATAGGGTGGAAGGTGCCTTGTACTTTTTAGGTAAAACATGGAGGCTAGCTGAGATGGACAGACATAAATTTGTCCCGCACACACCAGTTCCCGACATCTTCTCTGAAATGTCCATGTGTTGAGACAAAGTTGTTGGAAGCAAGAGTGTGGCGGCTGATTTGTGTGACTGTGGTAACCTTACGTCACAATATTTCTTTCTTCATGAGATTCCACTAATGAACAAACGATGTACACAAGCACTGCCTGGTATTGCCACCCTGTGCCATTGCTTTTAATTCGGTGTATTACCTGCAGGGCCATTTCGAGACGTGTGCAGGGCCTGGGGCCAGTCAACCTACATAGGGTCATAAACTGGCCTGAGCAGTAAAGTCATCATGCTCCTTGTTTTTCTTCACTAACTTTCTAAGAAACCTTTCACTTATGCCTTTATATAATTATTTAAAAAAAAAGAAAATCCAAGTGAACTTTCTTCATTTTATTTTCAGTGAACTGGCCAAAATACAGCTAGCTACTAGGACAGTTGTCTGAAATATCAGAACTGTTGGTAAACCTGGCCCAGTGATACACTGTTTAAATGACTGAGGACTGTGAGTTTCTGCTGGTTGAGTTTAAGAATTGGATCAGTGAGAACTCACATTCATACCTGTGAGTAAAACGCTGTCTTACTAAAAGTTAACATTTAAATTATGAGATTAAAATATAGAATAATGTCTGCCAAAATTATTACATATCAGATTTTACAGCCTCTGACAGTCCATGGTGGGGATGGAAATTAACATTGTCCCCTGCATATAGTCAGGTTTTTTCAATATTTACAATTTTTTTAAGTAATAAAAAATACACACAACTTTGGGGGCATAAAGTTTAATTCTGACACTGACTGTGTGATAACTAAGCGAAGAGACTAAGATTAAGTCATTTCCCCTCTCACTACCCAAACTTCCCAAAACAGAACTTTCTAAGAGTGAAAAATAGGTTATCCCACTCAGTCAAATGCCTTCTCCACATTCAAAGGTAACAAGGCCTCAGGAACAGCATTTCAATAAGAAGTAGAGCTGATTGGGGCAAAAATTCCCAGTAAAACTCCACCCGGCCCAGGACATTTCACACTCTAATAATGATACGGCCATAATGATACGGTTTCTCCAGTTTCTCTACCTGTCCAAGTGTAGGTGGGCTGATTCTGTCTAAAACATTGTTAAAGTCAGTAGAGGCTAAGTGTTGTTGAGACGAGTGAAGCACAGGTAAAATGCCTTGAATGCGTTATTGATTTCCACAGTGTCATGTTTGCACTGGAAGGACGCACTAGGAGGAAACAGGTTGTGGATAACAAATGAGTTTTAACGAAGCAAAACAAAATACCTTTCTGCCTGCGGAGGCAGAACGCGAACACAAATCAAAGTTCCGGGAGTGAGTTTCACAGACGAGACCCGAGAGTCTTCGTTCCGGAGTACACAGACAAACTTAAATACGCTGGTGCTGGTGAACGTGTCCTCATGCAACAGCGCTTCCTGCACACAGGACTCGAGCGCCGCAGCTGCACTGATTCCTCCGCAGCCTCCGCAAGTCCTCTGACCCCAGAGCTTGTTAAGTAAAGTTTCTGCTCCATGTTCTTGTGGAGGTCTCACGCCTGCTCGGCATTCTCGTGCTCACGCCTGTGGGAGCAGGAGAGAGTATGGAGAGAAGTTACACAGTTACAGATCACAATGACCAGAGAGACGATGACTCTAGCTGAGAAGGCGAGAATAGCAGTGCCCAGTGTCCGCGAGTCCTGTTCAGAGGTGCAGTCCGAGCTCCTCTTTCCAACTACAACAAAGTTCACTGAATTCACCTCCCATTAGACACAGTCTCACTAACCAGAGCCGCGATCTTGTCCTGTGGAGTTCAAGGAAGAGACTCCTGAACTTGATGGGTGACCACGCAACGATTTGGGGTTTCGGCTGTTATTTCTACCCACACACTCACATGAACCACCGATCATACGACAGAGACATTTAACAGAGCAATTAACTTTTACTCGAGACAGGTGGACTTGTCGTTGGGTACCTAGCAACCCAGACCTGAGCTAATGAAGCTCCTCCTCACACCTGGGTTGCCTAGGCACCCACGCCCATACACACAACACCCTCTGACGTCACCAGCCCGTGCCCAGAACCCTGTACCCCCTAGTACACGGGTGACGGACTCCGGAGTGGGCGTGTCCAAACCGAGTCAGCCATCAGGATTTGTTAATATACCCTGATCTGTTTTGAGATTAGATGAGAGGAACAGGCCCAGTGTAGACTGAGTGCTCAGAACTTGCAAGATTTGTCCCCATATTCATAGAATTGTAACTTAGAATGAAGTAAAAGTTCATATTCAGCCTTTAGGTAATATGTTCATTGGGCATTTCTTGAAACTGGCTTAGAGTAAAAACCAAATCTGTTTCAGAAAGATGATCTTGAGAAAATGCTCATTCCAGGGAAATCTGAGCATATGTCTGACCCATCTGTGTTTCACAGACCCCACTGACCGCCTTCCTTCTAATCACTCAGGTTTGTGTAGTTTACCCGCAGCATAACTCTCACTGTGACCGTGTGCAGCACATCAGTGCTAAGCGTTAGTACTGTGTATGATGTGTCCAAGCGTTACACTCTATAGCAAGTTCAGTTTGATGGTAATTCATGGGCGCCGGAAGTCTTTTTTATGGTGGAGCTCTACGTCCCGGCTGTGTTCAGCGAGGGACAAAGTGAGGGGGGACGCGCGCTGCCCTCTACGTCTGGACTGCTGTCCAGGCGCCCATATGGTAATTGAGTTCATACCTAAAGGTAAATTATAAATGGCATTCTAGATGAATGGCCTGCCCACTACTAGGTACCGTGTAAGTGAAGATTAAGCTTGCCATATAGACCCTGACTGTGATTCTGATTCTTCCTCTGTTGAGCACCTCCACATGAGGATTATGTTTTCAAGGGATTGTGAAATACAGAGAATCACGGGATTAATTCCCAATGACTCTGTTACTCAGCTAATTGCTTCAGCAACACCAATTTAGGAGGGAGGGCAAATGAATATGAAAATTAATATTTAAAATGTTACAAAAAATCACAAAGTGTAAAAAATTGCTATTTGACATGGGAATGGGTTAAAATGGATTAGCTGAGAGATTAAGTTGTTTTGGCTGTGTGATGTATGCCTGCTTTTCGTGCGGATTGGCACTGTCTCCTGCTGCTAGAAGAGAGGAGATAAATGCACCTTAAGCAGCACTGTTCGCCTCCTCCGGCTCCTCCGGCAATGCCGTCCACCCACACTAAAAGCCTCTTTAGGACTCTTTAATTGGCACAGCTCGGCTGATCTCCATGGCAGCTGCTTCTGCTGTTCTCCACCTTCCCTCTCTCTCTCTCTCTCTCCAGACTGCTGGGAATGCAGACACGAAAATCTTCCGAAGAAAAGACTTCTTCATGGAAAAATGGTTCATTCTGCTTTTTAATTTTAAAATGATGCCTTTTCTTATTAAAGCAGTGTGAGCCTAGAAAATGATTTCCTGCTCCATAAATTGTATTAATTATGTCAACCTGTCCGTTTATCAGTTTTCATACAGTACTGTGCAAAAGTTTTAGGCACCTGTGCGAATTGTTTGAAGTCATTTATATCAGCTGTGGGCTTCTTTCTGCTAGCAAAAACACAGATGAATATTAGAATAAATGCAAACAAACAAGAAAGCAGTAAAAAGTATCAAGATTTCTTTTTTCCTAAAAAGTAGTCAATATTTTGTGAGCTGGTTAGAGGAACACAGGTTTGGTTCCAGGTTTCTGCTCAGTGCCTCCAGTCATTGGGTGAATTAATACAATTCCATAAGCAACACACCTGTTTCAATCTACTGAAGTAAAAAGAGCCAAACTAGGTATTTGGTGGAGCTAATCAAATACCTGGTTTGGTAAAACTGGGCTTCCATGAGGAAAGAAAGAGGTCTAGAAACACTTTGCCATACATAAAACCACCATTTACTGTATTAATGTTGTTTGTATTTGTTGTAAGGTTAGTGTTTAAACACTAACTTAACACCACTGCCCAGCAGTAAACAGCTTTTAAGCATACTTTTCTCAGGTGCCTAAGACTGCACAGTACTGTAGTTTATCAGTTTCATGGAGCAGCTTTCAGATTTAAAAATAGTGACTGGGTGTCTGAGATATGGCATTTGGAAAGGGCTGGAAAGGGTTAATTATGAAGGTATAATAATATCAAACACTTATTATATTTCCATTGAGGAAAATTGTAATTAAGCAAGTTTCTTTATCGTTTTATCCCACACGCCCTACCTCTTCTTCTACCAGACTGAAATTTTGCCAGCCTTCAATTTGTTTTCTTCCGCTTGTTCCTTCTGACATTACCCCAGTAGGGAGCTGTTCCTCCAGCTATTTTTAGACAATCTGGCTTGTTCTGATGAGCCGTGAGGAGATTCAGCTGTGGACAACAAGTAAATGAGCAAATTTGGGGTGTGAAAATCAAAGAACCCGAACACTGCCAAAACTAGTTGACACTGACGTTACGCCGATATTCACAAAAGGTTTGGTATTTGAATGCCAGACAGAGTTAGTGGAGTGGAACATGGCAAAAGATTCAGGAGAGTACATTACCTTATTCAGAGTTCATTCTTAATCTAACAGAAAATGCAGTGAGTGACAACGATAATCAGTTAAGCTGTCTACCATCAGAATGACATGGCAAAACAGAAAAGGTAAAGAAACAAGTATTACCATTCTTTGACATTTTACAATGAAATGCTAATTGAAATTTTGGGTAATTGATGTAGGCAAGTTGTGGTAAACTGTTTACTGAAATGATTTGCTGATATTCACAGGCCTATTTGGGGAGTGTTTTCCACAGTAATGAATTTGTATTTCAAGATACGTGCAGAACCTCTGGAATTAAAGAAAGCTGGTGTTGCAAGGCTAGCTTGTAAAATCCCCCTTTAATTTTAGTTTAAAAGCTTTGAGCCTATATGTGCAGTTTGTGGCCGTCACTGGGGGCCGTATATGTCTGGAGACAGAATGTCTCACAAACCGCTCAAGTGCAGTGCTCCTGTCCCAGGTGGTCACTAATACGACAGTTCTGCCAATAAACATGACGTGAAATCGCTTTGTCACAATTCAATATGATTAAACTGCTTTAACCTTACTTCTTGAACTGTCCAATCTGTCAGGAAACCTTCCACTAAAAAACTGCAGTATATACTCTTTCCCTCATCTCCTCCCTCTCTTCCTCTCTCCCTCTCTCCCTCTTTCCCTCTCTCCTTTTCTCTTTTTTTTTTTAAAAAAGGCATAGGTGGGATGAATGCTCTTACATCTACAAACAACATCTTTACCCATAATGGTAATTAGCTCGATCACAGAAATATCAAAGGGTAGGTCATCGAGGTACTGTCGTCTATGAGTAAACTGAAACTCAGGGAAATTAATTAATATATTTAAGAACCAAGCAATCATATATGTTTTTTCTGAAACAGCTGTAGCACCACTGCATGACCTCCCGAGTCTCACTATGCAAGAGCATCCTGCTGTGTGAACCTTTGTCTGCTGTGATCATGGTAGAAGTTTGAGCTAAGATAAAATCGGCTCTTTTAGTTTTAGTGTGTTAGTGAACATCGGATTCAGCATATCTGGCCTGTGTTCAGAAAGTTTCTATGTTTACATTTCTCTGGAGGTTATTAGGTTATGCACATATCTCATGCAAGGTACCGTGGGGCATGGAGAGCATTTTTGTGATGTACAGACAAGCAAGGTGGAATTATGGTAAAAATTATATTCTGTTTCAGTGCGATTTATTGTTGGTAGATTTTGGTACTTATTGAATGCCTCTCAGCCAATCACATTGGAAGGTTAGAGCTAACTGTGGCATTTAAATATAATATTACTTTTATAATGTAAATTGCTACACAGTTGTAAATTACACAACATGATTCATATTGAAGATAAATAAAGTAGATACCTGTTAGCTGAAAGAGCCCGACTTTGTCCAGGTTTTGGCTTGACTTTCAATACAGACCTCCTGAGATTTTGTGTTAGGATACGATACTATATTTGGGCATTTGTTGTGATTGGAACAAGGTGTTACACTACTGAAGTGTGAGACAGTTGTGTTTCCTGGGTGTGTACTCCTAGTCAAGTCTTTTGCGGTGAAAGAAGAACATAAGGGGAAGTAGTTTCATGCTCTGTTGTAATACTGAGTTAATTCAGCTAGAATGACCCAGATTCAGTCAAAAAAAAAAGTTTTGCAGGGCCATAAAGTAAAAGGCTCTTGTCTTGTCGATAAAATAGTATTTCATGCTAAATGACTATAAGCAATTATGTTATATTGGTGGGAAATAAACAAAATAAGAAAACTTCTATCGGTATAGTAGTAACTGCTATGAATTAATCAGTAACTATTCGAAATTGTTAATATATGCTATGAATGCAATATCATATAAAATATTTTAGGGTTGGGCAGTATACACGTTTTTTGATATTTTCATATGGCTCAATTAAAAATGCCAATTTTGACACCCTGTTTACACCTGATGCCTTCTTGCGTCTTCAGAATCAAGATTATATCTGGAAAAGGCCAGGCCAAGAGGACAGTTATTGGGAAAAACTACCCTCCTGTGCCATCCCGGTCATTAACCATGTGTTTTAAAACAGTGTACTGTAGCAAGGTGGTGAACAACAACGAGGTGAGTTGAAGTTTATCTAAACTCAGCAGAGAAACTCCGGACAACTGCTGGCAAATTAATGAGTCTTGGGTGAGTTTACACTGTTTTAAAACACGTGGTTCATGACCGGGATGACACAGGAGGGTAGTTTTTCCCAATAACTGTCCTCTTATAAACACTGTCTTCTTATAAAATCGCCCTTTTCTGTTGAATAGAAGCTGCCAACCTAATGATAGTTCAGTTAGAAGGCCAACCAAGGCATGCAGTACACAATATGTTACAAGTCAGATTGGGACTGAAACTGGTAATCTGCTGAGACAACTTAAATTAAAATTCATGTCTGAAAGAGTGAAGTCAAGGTCAGAGTGACAGAAAGCCAAAATCAAACCTGTTCAACTGGGGCTTCCAGGAGCCACTACTGACTTCCTGGCCGTATCCTTGGGAAATCAAGTCAAGGCATATAGGTTTATTGTCATTTCAGTCATATACACAGTACACAGTGAAGCGATACGGCTTTCCTCCAGGATCATGGCGCCACACAAACACAGCACACCACGAGACGAGACAAAACAGTGTCAAAGTGAGCAAGACAGAGAGTGAAAGAAAAACACAAGAGCTACAAAACAACAGAATAAGACAACATACAGTAAAGTCGACAAAAGCAGCTACAGTACAAGTTTAAATGAAGACAGTATTATGGCATATACAGTATTCTAACAGTCATTAAGTGTGCAAAAATGTAAATACAGAAGTAGACAGCAATAAATAATAGTTGTGCTAATAATGACAGCACAGAGAATGGGCAGTTAATAAAATAATAAAAATGGGTATTTACAGTTGGGGGGGGTCCTGACCATGTGGGCTCATGATTCACTTCTGATGGCCTGAGGGAAGAAACTGTTTCCTGTTCTGGTAGTGGAAGCCTGTATGCTACAGAGCCTTTTGCCAGATTGGAGCAAAGAGAAGAGGGTGTGTTAAGGGAGTGTGGGGGTCATCCACAATCCACTATGCAGTGTGTGGTGTAAATATCTGTGAGAGAGGGGGGAGAGACTGCCCGATGATCTTCTTACTGTCCTCTGTTGGGTCTGAAACGGAACGATTTCCCTACCTGGCCATGATGCTGCTACAGAGAATGCTCGCTAAAGTTCCTCTATAGTATGTGGTGAGGACTGGGGGAAGTGCACTGTTCTCAGTCTCCACAGGAAGTAGAAATGCCTTCTTGGCAATGGAGCAGGTGTTGAGGGTTCACTTGAGGTTTTGTTTGACAGTCATACAAGGCTATAAGTAAAAGAGAGCAAATTGACAGTCTGTTTTGTCTTTGTTACACATCACAATACAGACTTGATCTGAGCAAACTAATAATAATATGACCATCGGAGAAAAACTCATATCTCAGAGCACAAAGCTGCGTGACTCTGTGAAAGTGACAGTTGAAATCAAATGTGTTCTGTTTTGCCATTGGGATTTTCTGACACATTTGTCAGTTCACTTCATAGAAGAGGGAAAGAAATTTTAGATCATTTAGAAATACTATTAACAGTTTTTAACACCACTGTATACCTTCCTACTGTCATCCAACTATTATTTAGTGAGTACCATACATCATTTTAATATTGTGAAATTTTGAGTAGCTTTGAAATTAAGCTCTAAGTTTGCATTTATTAGAGCGATAGACTGAAGTATGGGGTTCAGTGAGGGATTTGAAGGTGGGACACAAACCTGATTTAAAGTGTTAAATGTGAAATTGAACCTGTAATATTAAAAATAAACTAAAGTAAATTATGAAGATTAGAATTCAAAACCTTCACCTACAGTTAATGTGGCGAGAACCTAACTCATATGTAGTACTGTTACCCTGGGGAGCCTGATGGGCAGTTTCAGAATGATGTATGTTGAAGGCTAACATGCCAAGCAGTTAGGATTAGGGTCTGTAGAAGGTTTCAGCCGACTGACAGGAGAGTTTGGCCTTGCACTCGGGAGTCCAGCTGCAGATTTGGCCAGCAGGTGTCTGAACCAGCAGACACGTTCCAGCAAGAAATAAGCCCCAAGTGGCTGCTGCTATTTTCCATTTGTGGATCTGACACACATCCTGCAACGTACTGCCTCAGCCTCCCCTGGGCTTTAGTCCTTAACACGACACACATTTCTCACAGCTCAGTGTGATGCCTTGTTCTGGACAAGGAACTGGGACAGGCATTTGTGATTGCTGAAGTGAACCTAACAGTAGTGTGTATGATTTCACTTCTGTATTTGCTACCTTTTTGATAAGCCCCTATTTGTCTTGAGCCCCTTTACTGGGTCGACTTTTGCGCAGTGAAATGAAAGCTGAGCTTGATTTTAGTTTGCAGTTTTGACTTTTCAGGCAGTAGGATTAAGAAGCGTATTTTTCTCAGGAGTCATTAAAACAACCCAGTGGACCATAGAGGGGCTTGCAGTGACAGGAAGTGACAGAGCACACTGAGGATGCTAAATTTCCTCCAGTGCTGACTGCTGTACCTCATCTCTTTCATTGAGAAATAAGACTGGTTCTAGTGTGCTTATTATTCACACAACACAAAAAACATATCAATTTACTTCTGAGACCTTCTGCCTTAAAGATGAAAACCTAGTCATTAAGTTGTTGGTTTGGTGATGAGATGTTTCCCCCCTCATCTGAAATGTAGTCAATCAAATAAGACATATTTGGTGTCTCAAGCTACAAGTCTAATGAAGCTAACAGCCTCAAATAGCATCACTGGTACGAGAGGAAAAATTCATGGTGTTTGGTGGAGAATGATGACTGGTAGAGAACGATGGATGTTTGGTGGACAGTGTTGGTGTTTGGTGGAGAAGGATGTTGTATGTTGGAGAATGTTTTGAAGTTTGATGATGATTGTCAGAGAGATTGTCAAGAATCTTGGTATTTGGTGTTTCATGAACAATATTGGCATTTTGTGGAGAATGGTGGTGGTTGGTGAAGAATACTGGCTGACATGCACTGTGCCACTATGATGGAGCTCCAAGGCTGTGATAGCTTATACACAGTGCAGTGGTAGCTTATACACCAGCTATTAGCATTGAATGAATGAATGTAAAATGCTGTATGTGGATATGTATAGATACCTCATAGAATTAACTTTTTTTTACTTTGAAATTGTTCTTCACACTCCATCCATTGATTACTTACTTAGAAACCAAAAGCAGTTATTTTATGGCATCTCTCAAAAACATTCTTTTGGAACCCACATCTTATGGACCATGGCGCACTGACCCAGCAATCTCCAACAAACACCCGCATTCCAAAGCTGGTAATGATGTTCCAGAATAAGAGCCGAAAAACCAGAGGAACCAGCATGAATGACAATGGTTTATAATCTTCAAGCCATCACAGGTAAACATGACACGCATTTGTGTTTTTAGCAGAATGTTGGCTTGTTTTTTTTCAGGCTTTTTCTGCCAGACCCAGGTTGTGATGGTCAAGGTAGGCTAAGGGTGTGTAATGAATGATTTTAGGGGTAAATTGGTCTCTGGCAGTCAGTCTAGTGACCTCAGCTGACCAGCTCCACGCTAGGCTACTGCATTTGGAGGTATAACTGCACAAAATCATCTCAACTGCTGGCGAGTCCAGAGTGTGATGTGTATTCATCATGACAAGGAGATGGGCAACATTTGAATGGGGTTGCCCAGACACTGGGGAAAAAAGTGTTCTCGAAACTAATCTGCTAAGGGTGGTCACATGTGGTCTCGTGCATCCCACCAATGCAACGGTGTACATGGACAATACGAAGCATCTCAAAGGGGTCACATAGACCACAGAATTCAAATATTTCCCTCTTACATTTTTATTTCTGTCTCTTTTCTCCCTTCTCTCTGGAAGATAAAGCAAAATGTTTTAGATTCCTAGTTTTCCTGGATTATAGCATTAGTATTATCAAAATCGAACCATTTTCAATATCGGTAATGCTTGTTTTTAGTTGTTGCCCTAGTACTCTTGAGTACTTTTACTCTTTAGATGGCAAGGCAACAGAAGTCTAGCTATTCAGTCACAACAGCGTACACCAGCAAGGCAGTAAGCAGAGTTACCATCTAAAGTTATGTTCCGTTTACAGATGTAGCTAGCATTAGCTTTGTTTAGTTAAACCAGTTAGCTAGCATGAGGTATTTTTCTGTATAATTTAAATAAAAACAATGTTATTTAAGTGAAAAATTCACTTTAGGTAAGTCAGTTTTTATAGTCTTGATTTATAGTCTTTATTGTCTTGACACTATAGTAAAAACTAGTATGAGATGAAAATATCTTCTAATGTGTACGTTATTTCTTCTCTTTTTAAATACAATTTTGAATAGAATTTAAATAGATTTTTCTTGCTTTGAATATCTCCTCTCTTGTTCTCCTTTGTCTCCTCCTCCTCTTTTGACCCTCTATACCAGATTAAAGTGCCCGCATGTTCCCCTCCCTCAACCCCCCCC
>JBBPCX010103581.1:0-22504 GCA_037974365.1 Hydrocynus forskahlii
ACTCTCTTAATAAATCTAGCAAGAAATTTTTCAAAATGTGGGACCCTTTCTTACAATATTATGAGGGCCTGATTAGACCCTCCTCTAATGGGAGGTAAAATGGACAGGACTACTGAGGATTGTGCTCTTTCTACGTATTTACTTATGTATTTATGGATGCGTGCCCCTTTTTTTTGTTTTTTTTTTTGTTTTGTTTTTTGTTTTGTTTTTTGTTTTGTTTTTTTTCTCTCTCTCTCTCTCTCTCTCTCTCTCTCTCTCTCTCTCTCTCTCTAAGTAAAGTTCTACTACCTACCAGGATGGGGTTGGGGTATGGGTTATGTTCAAAAAAAAAAAGAAAAAAAGAAATAAAATGAATAATTGTTAAGGTTCAGAGATTACATATAAGTATGTTCAAAAAGTGACATGCATACTGTAACTATTCAATGCTTTCTTTCATTGATCAATAAAAACATTTTGATTAAAAAGTCGAGGAGGGATAACATCAAAGGGGATCCAGAGTTTCATACCAGTGACCAGCTGCTCTACAAAAGGGAGAGAGACAGGCTCAAAGTGGTCAAACACAACTAAGCAAGGTATTAAAATTGAAGGATCAACAGAAGGTGGTAAAATGAGAGACCTAGTGCGTAGCACATTCTCCAAAAAAGTGAAGAAATTCATCACAGGCTTCCATAGAAGCTTTCAGAGGGACTGATTCATGAGCATTAAGAACAGAGTTCAGTGTGTTAAAAAGAACGTGGGGGTTGTGAGAGTCAGTAACAAAGAGATCAGAGAAAAACGTTAATATCTTTAGCACCATGTCCAAATCTTCACCAAGATTCATTTCACATGCCTGTAGTGGTGAATTTCTGCTCATTTTACAGCTCATAATAAGCCATACAGTGTCTCACACCACATCTACAAGTGTGCTCCACCTTAATGAAGACTGGCTCTTCCATTCAGCTCTAAACCAAAACAACATCTGTATTCCAGACGTTTCTTGGATGGTTAACTACACTTAGATTTAGCGAAATTTGATTTTTTTTTCACAGACATGTTCCTTTTAAAACAGAAAAAGCAGTACTTACGGAACTGGTACATTGTTACAAAACTAAACAAATTTATTGATGCAGCAATTATAACACAGATAAGACCCACTATAAGGAAACTACAAATATGGATGCAAAGAGATCATCTGGTTGTCAAGTTATTGGTTTTATGTGCATTAAATTCAGCGAGAAGAACAAGTGTTTGGCAGGGACAAAAAAGTTTTCAAATGTAAAAATTCAAAACTAAGACAAGTTGTTATTCAAACAGAAAGGAAATGTACAAGATTCAGAACTATTTCTAGGCCATCCTTACTGTCTTAGTGATGGGACATCCTTAATGCCTTTCTACAGTGAAGGTCATATGTTTTGGGTCTCATCATTTTCATTGACGTGTGCAATTTAAAAGACAGTCAGATGGATCTGCTCTACTCATCAGAGGCTTCTGCTCTAAGTTGTGGAGTCTATGCTAGCTCAGACGTCATTAAAGCTAAAAGGGGAATTAATGTAAATATTTCAAAGTGTTCCACACAAACTCTTAATAAAATCATAAAAAATGCTAATTAGAAGCAATTTCGCCTTTTTTAACCCCACTGTATCTACTACAGGAGCGAACCATGAACCTAACTTAATGGAGAATCCAATGTAATCACAATAATGAAGCATGAGAAAAGCACTCCAGGTGCAGATAGAACCTTCAGTTTTCAAAGAGTAAGGAAGGCCACAAGGAAAGGCATGAAAGACACATTTAGTCATACACAAGGAAAGATACTTAGTCATCCTTTGACTGATATGGTTCTCGATTGTCTATTCTCAGTCCCATTTTTAAAATTTTGAGTGATGGAAGAAGTTTGGACCTTTCTGTGTTAATTAAGCCATCTTGAGTGGCATGTTTAAGCTAATCAGATGAAGACCCAGTCATACGACTGGGAGTGATGATGTGAGTTTTATTCCTGTTACATAAAGAAAGAGGAATCTGATTCTACACCAGCACTCATACTGTGAGAAGCTTAAGGTCTATGCAGACCTTTCATCGCCGTTGTTATTTTATAGAACATGTTAAGATATGTACAGACTTCATATCCAACTTAGCCTGCACTTAGTAACACTGGTGTGGCTAAGCAATACAAACAATAATGAATCACTTACAGGCCATTAAATCCACATGGCAGTGATATTTAGGGTACAAACAATCAAACTATGAGCCAAATACGTTTTTTGAAACCTTCCCAGGCTTACTACTTGGATTGGCCATCACATATTTTATTTATACTGGGTATTGAAAAGAATCACCCTCTTCAAAATATTCACGCTTTGTTGCTTTGCAGCCTGAAATGAAGACACACACGCAAAGACATATTTTCTCCAGCTGTATATTCAGAGTACAACTTATAACATCCAAATGAAAGATAGAACAGCAACAGTTAAGAAAAAAAAAAATACAGAATTACTGAGATGGGACCTTGTGGAACTGCATTCTCTTTTAATTACTGCATTAAGTTGGATGGGATACTTCTCCACCAACTTTGCATATCTTGACTGTGCAGTATTTTTCTTTACAGAACTGTTGAAGCTCCGTCAGACTGGATGGTGACTGTTGGTTGCTCAGGTCATTTCAAAGATTTTCAATAGGGTTTAAATCTGGGCTCTATCCAGACGATGCAAGTGCATTCACCCCGTTCTCCTTCAGCCACTGTGATCAATTCTGCGGTGTGCTTTGAGTCATTGTCATGTTGGAAGTGAAACCTCCTTCCCACTGACAACTTTCTAGCAATGGGCAGCTGGTTTTACTCAAGAATTTGATGGCATCTTGTTCCTATCCATTTTTCCTTCTATTCTGACAAGCGCCTTGATCCCTGCTGCAGAGAAACACCCCCACAACAGGATACTACCACATGCATTCTTTACTGTAGGTATGATATTCTTTGAATGGTGAGATGTATTGGGTTTGTGCCAGATGTACCTAAGTGTGTTGACGCCAAATAGTCCGATTTGACCATAACACCTTTTTCCACTTGTTCTCAGAATCTTCAAGGTGCATTTTGACAAAGCTCAGCTGAGACATAAGGCGGCCTTTCTTAAGGAGCTTTTCTTTCCCTGCAATCCTTCCATACAAGCCACATTTGTGGGGCATTTGTGATACTGTCACATACACACACTCTTTGCCATAAATGTTTATCCTGATCCAGGGAGGGTCCTAGTGCTATCAGACACTTTCCACTTCTTAATTATAGACTTTACAGTGCTCCTAGCAATTGATAATATACACTTCCGGCGCCCCCCGGCGCGTGGCGGCCTGTTACGTCAGCTCTGCTCATTTCTGAGCTTCTACTTTATTTTCCTATTTTTATTCTCTATAGTTTTCATTGAATTACTTGTAACTAAATTGCAAATTTCCCACTTGTGGGACTAATAAATGTTTATCTTATCGTATCTTCTAATGCCTTTTTTGTGTTTGGATGTTTGGTATCCAGCTCCTGCCTTGTACCTGTCCACAACTTTATCCCTGAGATCTTTTGACAGTGCTTTACCACCAATAGTTTGTTTGCTTTTAGCTGCACTACCAAGCACAGGAATGCTCAATAGCTGTTTTTAAGATGAACTAAGTGTAAAAAAAGTGTAAAGTGGCCATTCTGTCATATGTGAACACCTCACAGCACACAGTGTGAACGGCACAAAATTCTTCCCCTGCATTTAACCCATTCACCAAGTGAAGCAGCGGGCACCCAGGAACACAGCGCCCGGAGAGCAGTGTGTGGGGATTGTATCTTGCTCAAGGGTGCCTCAATGATGACACTAGCGCTCCTGGGATTAGAACCCATGACTTTTTGATCGCAGGGGTGAATGCCCTAACCACTAGGCCACCAGCCGCTGTAATAATTAAAACTGATTGCAGGTGGAAGCCTATTAACTTAGTGTGTAATGGAGAAAATTACACCTAAGTAAGAGTTTTTTTTAGGAAGGGGGTGATCCTTTATCCATCTCGGTTATTCTGGTTTCTATTTTTTTTTCTAACCTGTAGCTATCTTTCACTTGGATGTTATAAGTTGTGTAAGTGCAGCTGGAAACTGTATTTTTTTGTGTGTGACTTTCAGACTACAAAGGAGAATGTGAATATTCTTTTCTATACCCTCACACCGTATATCTAAAGAGAAAGAGAGAGCTTGGAGAGGCTCTTAGGCTTTGACTGCTTGTCGACTCCAGAGAGTGGCTTCTCCTCAAACAGCTCTTCAGCTAGAGAGTGGTGCCGACCTGATTGCAGCAGATGTTGGCACTTGAGTGGCGACTGGCCTGGGCTAATTACAGCTCACTCAGTCTCTTGCTCACTCAGGCTCAGAGCATGCAGCATACAGAATGCTGTCAGCTGAGTCAGAAGAATACATCCAGAAGAGTCTTTTGACTCAACAGGGAAGCTGTCTGGATCAAATCAGAGGTCGGAGCAAAAAATGAATGGAAGGGTTACCACTGAATAACAATCTCATAAGGGCATGATGGAAGAACAGGATGTAGCGAAGGGGAAAGGAGTGACAGTTGATATTTCTTGGCGTGAAATGTCTCATGTTCCTCTTGCACTGTTCATCTTTGGTAAAACAAATACATTACATATTTGGAGAATGCTTGGTCATCTTTTGTGGTCTAATGATGTCAGCTGCAGCCTTGCATCCAACGGTAATTACCCATTCCTCACTATTCCTCAACAACTATCTAATTAGAGGTCTGCTACGTGACCTGAGTCTCTGATAGGGCCTGAAAAAAGGAATGGGGTAAAGGCTGGGTTTAGGTTAACAGGCTTAGGTCAGGGTCAGGTCAGGTTCTCAATGACTGTGACCTTCAGTGAAACCATGGATGATGAGGGCGGTGTGTTGCGTTGCGTTATGACAGAATGAAATTGGCCAATGAAGTAATAGGGAGTTAGGGAAAAAAAACTCAATTAAAGAACGATTGTTCTGTTGAAAAATATAAATGATTTAATCTCTTGGGAAGTGATTTCATTTAAAGTGAGTTCAAATACTTCTGTGAGGGCAAGCAGGAAAAATAAGTAAAGTCAAACGGCTGCACTGGATGGTTTGGGCATCTGGTGCAAAAGCCTGCACAGAGTAGCACAGAAGGTTTAATATGCATCACTTTGAATTTACTGCACTTTCAAAGTTGAGCTCCATGTTTTGAGAAGATAAATCAGCAGGTACATTTTACAGACTAAAAGACTTTCTGAGATGTTCTCTTGAATGTGGCCCTTTGGACTGACCTTTTGCCCTTTAATTTCTTGGCTGTTTTGTCTGATGTCAGACAAATACATTATCATATTTTTGATTATGATTTTAAAGTTGATTCCACAGCTGAATTCACAGCTGAACACAATCAATAGCAATTTCTCACGGGGGAAGTCCTTCAAAAGAATGTATTCCATTATAATGGGAATAATGAAATCTTGAAAAAACTAATAATGAAATAGCTGCTGCAACAGTACTAATTACATTGTTGATAATCATGAAACGACGTGGCACGAGTCCACGTCCTGGTCGCTGGGAACTTCTGTCGTAGCACAATGAAGATTGTACAATCTGCACAATTTACTTTGGTTTGAGTTGTCCTGGTTCAGCAAAAGTTTTGGCACCCCCTTATCATTTTCACATTAACCCATTGAAAGCATAGTCATCACCTAGCAACACCTTAGCAACCACTTAGAACGTCACCGCAACACCATAGCAACCACTACAGTTACCATAGGAACTGGCTAGCTACACCACAGCAACTGCTGTGTCATCGTAACCACCAAGCATCAGCTAGTTACTAAAGCAACCACGCAATCACACTTTGCATTTTCTCATGGAAATGCCTTCTAGAAATGATTTCATCTTATAGCTTACACCCCCCCTTTTAAATACAGTTTAAACAGTTAAGCTATTGGCATAATTCCAATGATAAAACATATGTTAATATCCAGTGTATTGTGCATACATAGTCGGATGATCACGGGCCAAGTATTGATCATTTAATTATTTTGTTTTTCTGGTCAAATTTATTTAAGTGCAGTTTATTGTAATTATTTCATTCTGTTTAATTACATTTTTGACTACTTATCTGAATGTACTAACACCTGAATCATTGGTGTAGGTGCACAGATTTCAGTTGATTTCATTTGTCTAATTCTTTTCCTTTCTTTTTTTGGAGCCACCCCATAAGTTTATGTCAACCGGTGTAGGGGAAACAGCGCCCCCTACACCTTGATTGTTGCTGACCAACAGAAGCTCAGAAGGGGGGACTTGATTTATTTGCTTTAGTATTTAAGTTGCAAAGTAGTGCTTGTATTCATTTGAGTTTGCTTTATTCACATGTTTTAGCGTTGTCTTGTTGTTGGTAGTGTTGTTTCTTTCTCCTGTGGTTTGTTTAGTGGCTTGATCACCCACTATATATTCTTTGTGTTGGGGGTGGAAAAAAAATTTGTTTGACATGTGACAGTGTTTTGTTTGAGTTAACTTGTTACTGTGCCTATTGTGTTTGCTTTATGTTGAGCATGGCACACAAAAAGAGACAAATATGGAGCAAAACCACCAGCGAAAACTTCAGAGACAGCAGCCTTATAAACAACCTTAAGACACTAAAGCTCAGATCAGCTATGCAAAGAAAGACCTGCGTCATTGGCCTCATTTACACTGTCAGTTAAATGTGACCCAATTCCGATTTTTTGCTCATATGTGACACAGATCGGATCTGTTCCATGACAGTGTAAACAGGAAAAAAAACGCATGCATTCGGATATTTTGAGATCCGTTTCAGGCCTCGTTCATATGTGGAAATAAATCGGATATAAATCAGATATATGGGAAGTTCTTTCTCTGATTCTTTGAGCTCATGGTCTCTGAGACCACACATGCACACCAGTTTTCGTTAAGTGCTGCAGCACAATCACACGACATTTTCTTGTGGAAATCCAATTGCAATCAAAAAGAGGAGAGCAATGCTTTGTTTTTTATCTCATAGGTGGCCCCATAGGTGGTTAATAGTGATGGTCAGGCCAGGTGTAACTCTTGCTAGAGAAGGCCAATACAATGATGCACAAATAATTTAATACATTTCTGTGTTGTTTGGAACAAACAATCTTTCCACCATAAATAGATATAAATGTGTTAGTTAACATAAGTATAATAATAAAACAAGGCTGTGTTAGTAACTGGCAAATACAGCGACGGAAAAAATGAGAAACCAAAAACGTTCCGTTTCTCAGATTTTATTTTTTCTAGGTGCACCTGAATAGGTGCTTGGTTCTTAAGAACTGCTGACAATATTTCTCCTAATTTACAAATAAAAATATAATTTTTTAAAGCATCATTTTAAAGGAAATGACAAAACATCAAAATAAGAGAAATGATGCAGTGTTTACAGAACATGAATAATTCAAAGAAAAGAAATCTCTTGTTCACTCTTAAACAAAATGGCAATAATTACCTTTGACGAACTTCTAGTAGTGTTTTACCATCCAGCTGGTCACATTGCAAGAGGAGAGTGTTGATTACAGCAGTGTTTTTATACTTTTCCTCATTCAATAAGATGTGATTCAGGTGATCACTAAACAGTAACTCACAAAGCAGAATGAGGTGCTTGTGTAGGAATTTAACAGACACTGGCATGGAATGGTTTTCATACACATAGAGATGCTGATTTAAAAATAAATTGCGGTGGTCTCTTATTTTTTTCTAGAGCTGTACAATTTTGACCCCCGGGAGATCAGCAGACATATCAGTAGAAAATAATGTAAAGTATTGTATTATTACATCTATGGTACATAGATGACATAGTTGATAAATATGTGACTAGAAGGTCCTGAAAAATAAACTGTTTTCAATTCATACAGACAGGCAATTGAAAATTTCTCCTCCTCTTAGCCTGGCTAACTCTGACTGTCTGTTGTTCATGCTCCTTCAAAATGGCACTAAATCATAGCCACCAAAAGGACAATTAATTAATAAACAATAAATTAATTTAAGGGTGAATTCTATGACTTATGTTGAAAACAAAATAGTTTTATGGTGCAAAAACTACATGGTAAAAGAATGTCGATGAGTGCATAAACCATGCTTTGTTTCTGTGAGAGGGACCATCTGGAGAATTTAAAATGTGAATTATTAGCATGTAAATTAATCCCGGATGATTTCACAGATTTGGCGGAGTAATAGGCGAAGAGTTCACTATAAATTCATATTAATTACCCCTTTTTTATCTTACAGGTTCGCCATGGTGTTTGGTGCTGATACTAATGTATCAGAGGTTATTTCCCGCTCTGTACTCCCCTGGCACTGACCTCTGCCACGTGTTGGTCATAGATGAGCAAGCAGTTTGACTGGATGAGAAAAAGCAGGGAGGGTCCGAACCATGACCCGGAAAGCCAGAACAAAACAGACACGTTCACAGGGCCCTCAGTGACCGGCCTGCACCTCCTATCTCAGTTCTTGAAGCAGCAGGCATGACGCTCCAGCCCCCCTCACAACAGATTACCCCCGCAAACTCATCTAGCAGATCAGGATGGCCGAGCAGAGTGCAGCCTGGCGTCTCACTTCACTGGTCAGTGATTTGCCGTTGTCGAGACACGTGCCCTGCTTCAGCACCTCTGAGGACCTCTTCCTTTTAGCCCCTTTCCTGCGCCCTCGCTGTTGTGTCTGTGCGGGAGGGAAGGGAAAACTACGTAGAAATATAGTGACTAATGCTGATTTACTAATTGATACGAGGCTACAGTTTCAAACACCTGATAACATCTACCTGATAACATCTAAGTTTATATCGGTTTTCTGGCCGTCTTTGTCTTGTCAAAGATCCGAAGGTTGTAGTCTCAAAACCCAGGACTGCTAGTGGCACCTCTGAGGTACTGTCCCCGGGCGCTGCGTTCCTGGCTGGCCACTGCTTCACTTGGTGAATGGGTTAAATGGGTTAAATGGGTTAAACGCAGCGAAAGAATTTCGTGCTATTCACACTGCGTGCTGTGGTGTGTTCACGTATGACAGAGTGGTCACTCAACAATTTTGCGTAATTAACTACATCAGGGTGAATCTCAGTTAATTCCACAAGCCATCAGTTTCATGCGATGTCCCAACCCCTCCAATCCTCACGCCCTTGCTGGGGTCCACCTAGCAGAGGAAGCCTGCATCACTGCATGATAACCTAATAGAAGAACAGAGGGACAGCTGCTGTGACTGTGGCGGCTGGGCCAGGGGCCGGAGGTGGAGAGGGTTCATTAGGACATGCTCGAGGCAGCTGCCCGGCTGAGCACAGACAGGGCCAGGGGGCAAGGGTTTTCAGCGGGTTAATTAAACATGAGAAATGAGTGGACAATAGATGTTTTCCTGTGTGGTGTAGAAGATTTAACTGTCCCTGCATTGAATAGATGATCTTTTGTCCTCAGGATGTTGCTATGTCCACTATGAGGTCTAACTTTAATCGTACCCAATTTTAAAAAAATGGAATTTAATGTTTTAAATTGCCTTTTTACTGCATTAATACTTGGAGTTAATTGGACTAAAACCTTAAGTTGACAGAACAACATTTTCTGAAGCTGAGTGAAAAATTTAAAGCTAAAGTGAAAACCTAAAATACTTAGGTCAAAGATTAATAATCCATGTTTCACATTTTATTAACATACAATCTGAAGTTATATTTAAAGTGATATTCCAAGTAGACTGACGTTAGTTACTTTTTTAAATTAACTATTATACAGCCGCTCGCGGAGAGTGTACAGGCTTCGGTATGAATGACGAAGAGTCTGTTCAGAGAAGACTGTGAGGAAAAGTCTCATTTATCACCAAATGAATTAAGTCAACATTCAAATTTTTAGATTTAGATTGAGAAGTGAGGACCAAAACGTTGGTATGAAAATAAGCTTTTGTTGCACGAGACTGAGCTAATATGTGACTTTGGATTTGACTGCCAATTTGACCAGAGTTACCTCCTCTAATATTCTCATGTGTAGGACAGTCATTATTTCAGTTACTTCAGTAATCAAGTCATCAGTCTATCAAAGTTTTCAAAATACGTGCTTCAAAATAAGAATAAAAAATACACAGAAACTATTCATAGCAGCACAGTTTTTTTTTATTTTTACTTTACAAGTATGATATTTCTGACTTTAAACAAACGTGCATTAGTAAAATGAGGGTGTCGGTTTCCTCTCTTTCAGTGATGTTTCTGAAAATCATTTGAGTGCACCCCCTTGTGGACAGAATTTTCAGACTTCTGATACATTAATGACCTGCAAAATTCCTGGTTGTCATTCAAATAGCAGATTCACAGAGACTGCTGATTCACAGAGTCTGGATTACAAAGTAAATATAACTACCATAGACAGGTTTAAACTAAATGGCTGAAATAAGCTGCTCAGATGTTCAGGCAAGTCCACTAACCTGTGTGATGCTGCAACGCAACACCAGTGACAGAAAAAGAATCCACTCTTGACCTTGAAGAACAAACAGCAAGGAACAGATCAATAGAGTTCCTACTTAGATCATGTTTGTGGTTCATCTCTTGATTTTTTTGTGATGTCCACATAGAATGTTATACTCTTACAGCCTCATCATGCTTCCCATGATTATTATTACTGTTCTGTGGTAATGTGTGTGTGTGTGTGTGTGTGTGTGTGTGTGTGTTGTGTGCAGTACAGGAGCAGATGGCTATGTTGGACTGCTAAGTGAGTTTAGGCCATGTGGGAAAATACACTGTGGCTGCTTTTGTATTTATTTACATTACAGCAAGATGTCAACAGCTGTTTTTGCCCCTGCTTTCTGTCATGGGGTGGGGGTGTAATTGGGGGGCTACTTCTCCTTCTTTCTGCCCACACAAAATGCTAACAATTCAAACATGAATACATACAATAACATTTTCCAGTGACACACCCTACAGACCTGTTTTTAAAATGCTTTATAAGTGCATTTATAAGGCGTTTTATGGTATGCATAATATCTTATAGTATCTGTAATTTCAGGCTTTATAATGCATTGTAATATCTGTTCATAAGAACAGTGACATCACAGTATTGTATCATATATACATGTATAGGTGATGTTATTTAGCATAATTACTTACGTACAGTTAATTGTAATTGCAGTTACATTCCAAGAGCACCCGCGTATAGTGGAAAAACGGCGATATTGTGATGTGGTAACCAAAACCCTAAATATGCCCCCAAATATGATGAGCACCGGACAGGAAGTCGTCCAGTAATATGCGGTCGGATGGGGCTCACGGGACGCTGCCCTTTGCCACCGCCTTCCCTGCCTCTGCCTTTGGGATGTTATGGTGGTCTGTTTGCTCGGGGGGGGGGGGATTACTGTCAGGTCTGGGTACGTTGATGGGATTATGTTGGGGCTTTTATTATGAAGAGGTGGTGGGTTGTTGAGTATTATTAGTTACAGCTGTCTTTTATTTGTGTTAAGTGCTTGTGTTTTGTTATTGGTTTTGGGGTTTTGGGGTTTTGTGTTTTGTTAGTATTTAAGCTCAGTTTAGGTGGACCCTGGTTGTCGGTCCACCATCAAAATCCCATCCGAAAAGTACTCTGGTTTGATTTTCCACTGTTTACTGGGGAATTTGAGTTCTGATATATATGTATTATATACACTACCAGTCAAAAGTTTGGACACACCTTTTCATTCAACGATTTCCTTTGTTTTTATTATTGGCTGCATTGTAGATTTATATTGAAAACATCATCTACTGCTCTGATGACAGCTTTGCACACTCTTAGCATTCTTCTATCAGATTCATGAGGTATGGACCTGAAATGGTATTTAATTAACAGGTGTTAATTAAATATATATATATATATATATATATATGAATATAAAATATAAATGAAGGTTTGGTAGCAGGTAAACATTTTACAATAAATTACAATGTACTATACACCTGTATGTATGTCCTGTCTGTAAAGTGTCCTGCATAATTACCTACTTAATGAATAGGTCAGTCAAGTTCTATAAGGTATTATGCATGCCACATGACTTGTGCAGTCTAAAACCTGTGATGCATTTGAACCTCCTGGACTTTTTAATTCTTGCAAAATTAGCACTTTAGGGTTGGCCAGGCTCGGAAAATCGATACGTCACGCATTATCACTGATAGCATCTCATCTATTGCGCTACTACAGATAAAACAAGCTCATATCCTACCGTGAAATACAGAAGGTAAGTCACTAAAGGAAAGTGTGAAAATATGAAATATGTAATGGTAGGTTGGTCTGATGAAGGAAACCAACATAATCAGGCCATGTTAGTGGGACTGTCAATTAAACACATTTTTTAACACATATATGGCTAAAATTCTAAAGTTTTATTACAATGTATGAATGTGTGAGTCTTCCCTGTCATGGCCTTTCTCTTCCTTCTGCCTGGGATAGGCACCAGCACCCTCATGACCCTGGTTAAGGATAAGCGGTTCAGAAAATGAATAGCTGGATGAAGAAGTCTGGTGTAAGTAGGGTGTTTACTACACATATATAAGTGTGGTGTTTAGCACACATTCCAAATAAGAGTTGATTTTAACAAATTAACATGCTTTTAACAACTGGGGCAGTTATTTTGAATTATGTTTTTATGCTATCCTATTCTATGCCATATCTGTTTGATAATTTGGGCCTGACTTGCTGTATCTACTGCAATGTCATTTAACTAGCTTTGAATGAGGAGACTTGTGCTATAACAGACATAATATCTGACTGGTATTTTCCACCCCCCCACACACAAATGTCACAGTCACCCAGACTGCTCCAGAACGTCAAGCTAATTTCTTATGACAGTTTACATTCTGGTGCACTTCAGGTTCATGTAGAGGTGCTTGATGACTTCATACTCACCCGGAAGAGGGCTAAATAACACTGCTTAGACTGTAAGCTGTGAGAACTGCACAGGGATGGGTAAATTTAGGCACCAGAGAAAATTTTGTTTTCAGACTTGATGTGAAAGATGGGTAAACACACATTTTTCTCCATCCATACAAATTCAACTAGCTATCCACAGGATTAGCATTTAAGCAAACATCTTTTTACACAGGCGCAGTCAGGTGGTGACTGAAATACTATTAGGTAAGACAGGGTAAATAAGCTGTCCTCCAGCAAGCCTCTTTTACACTCCACCACCTGTTCATCTTCTCTTAGGTCAGAAAAACAGCCTGCCCACGTACTGCCTCCAAATATCACTGTGATGTTGATCATTATCAAAATAAATATCCAAATGAGCAGGGGGTTCCGTTCACTATTGGCTGTGCTTACTTGTTCAGACAGGTTCATTAGACCCGCCGCAAATTAATGATCGGCTGATTGCCCCTTTCATTTTCTCTAGGTCACTCTGCCAAATGAAGTGCAGGAGACACATGAGGAGGGGATCCATACACGTTTACAAAAGAGCCTTGTGAAGGCCGTCTCCTCCCGCTCGGCTCTGTGCTGATCACAGGCTGATTGATTCGTTAGAAGAGGAAGGTGGACCAACAGGCTGACCAGGAACCTAGTGAGGGTAAAGGTTGCCCAGGACTCATTTAACCTTTTGGAACATAATTAAAGAGACGTGTGAAGTGAGCAGAGAACAGCCGTACCTTCTTCAGGGAAGACAGGGTCACATGACCTCGCAGTTTAGCATTGGTGGTTCTGTGATAGAATTCTTACCTGCGATGTGGGAGGCCCAAGTTGGATTCCCAGCCAATGTACAGCACAAGGTTTTAGAATATGTTTGCAAAACCTGTCCTCCATCTAAGGAGGGCAAGATTTTAAACATCAAAAGTGATTTCACAATAACATTAGTATTAGCAACAATCTTAGCATGATGTATATTATCATCAAACTTACTTAATACAGTAAGACATACATGCAAGACATACATGCAACAGCAAGACATACATGAGCTGCACCAAATGCAAACTGTTCCTCTGCAGAACCAAAAAGAAAACATGCCTCCAGGACTATCACACCTAAAATATCCAGAGGATTTTCTATGACTTATAATTCACAGTTGAACTAAAATACATGTTTCGTTGTCCTTGCAAGTAACAAGCAACAGAAGAGTGATACAGAATTGTATTGTTTTGATCAAATTTAATGTGTTCTTGGGTTAATATCACTTTTTTCATTTTCTAAATTCAGTTCTATTTTCACACGGAAATCGTCCTGTTGTCCTCTACAGTGGACATGCTGGGAGATTAAAATGAAATATATATTTAAAGAAATTTAAATTGTAAGGTGTTATTTTTGGTCCAAAAATCACACAAAAAAAGAAAGTGTAAGAGACTTTTTTTCTCCGGTTCTCTTATATATATATATATAAAATCTCATCCCATTCTGTTCCATTTCTATCACCCTCCGTTCTGTTTCACGCTCTTCAGCCACACCCTGTCTTTATTTATGCTTAACATGAACATTCTGTTTATTTTGATTTATCACATGCTTTCCGTTTCGGTCTCCAGCGCCACCCCATCCTGCCCTCCTGTTCAGCCCCTACACCCGTCTGTTTGCTAACACGCTTTGTCACAACTATTTCCTGTCTATATATATTTTATATATTTATATTTATATTTTTGGTCTGTGTTTGTTCCTCACTGAGCTACCATAACCCCTACGTGGTATGTAATATCTTGGTTATTTTTTTAATGTTCATAAATAAATAATTACTGGCAACGTTAAAACATAAGCTAAATTGTATAACATATAAAACAATGCAAGTTTCAGCGGCATGATTGGATGCCTTTCATGGAGTTATCTATCATGCTGTAATTGGTCAGGGGGAGTTTCTGTGATTCACTGTTCTGGGGTTTACCCACGAAAAGGACTGTGTCAAACTTTTCTACCGGTCCATCTTAGCCAGTGTGACTGAAAAGACGGTTCTACTCTGGTTTCTGAATTCTGTGGGGATTTTAAAATGTAAACTAAAGAGAAATGACAGGAAACCCAGACACCCTGTACAGAAGACCCCTTCAAAAGGAATGTATATCAATGCTTAGAAATCCTGAGAAATTACAGAGACTTGCTGCTCTTTCAATTTCAGGCACTGGTGTGTTATGTAGAAACAGGGTTCAGCTCTCAGGTACACAAGAATAAAAAAAAAAAAGCAGTGAACACGGATAATACCAAATACACTCGCGACTAACATTACATTTCTCCTTTGTAGTCCTTCACTGTGAAAAAAGAGAGACCATGTTTCTGCTTGTGTGCAGACACAAGAGTATAGTCCTACAAGACAGGCTGGTAATAAAAAAGGCCATGAACTCTGGGAATGTGTGAAGTGCACTGATGGGGCAAAGCAAAGGCCAAGGATATTTGACAATCGTTCCTTGTAATGTAATAATCCTAAGGAACACTGCAACAGTAATGTTACACAGAGGGTGCAGGTCTCAGTCATTATTTTATAATGTCATGTTATAGTGACAAGGCCTTGATGCAATCAGCTGTTGTGCAGGTCTTCAAGCCTAGAGGCTGCAGTTTACTGTTTCAAATACAACCACCAAGGGACTGTCAGAGAGAGAAATATCAGCATTTTCAGCAGTGTGAAAAACAGTCATTGAGAGCTTCTTCAAGCTGCCCGATCCTGAAGGCCCGAGTGTGGTTTTTGTGATGTTTAATTGGATGCTAATCAATGCATTTTTATGTGTATAAACTTATATTTCTGACACATCAAACACAATTTTCCAGACATGACCAAACGTAGCTGTTCCTGGTGTTGGCATGATGACAACCGAGATGATTGATTGACTGTGTCCTAGCAAGTTTTTGCCAAATTGATGCCAACATAATTCTGAAATACCCCAAAATTCCAGTATGGTTTGCAAATTTTCTTCTTCGCCAAAGCTACACAGCTTCATACTTTTCTTACTGACAAGAGCCTTTTTCAATCGGGCTTCCCATCAAAGCACACCACAATGAGACCACATGTTGGTAATGTTTTGCTTTTATCTGATAGTGGCTCCCTCAGCATTCGTCTTCTTCTTCTTCTTGACTTGGGTGCATTTTTTTTGATAATGTTAATCAAGTTTGTACTGACCTGCCACAGTTTTTTCTGTTAGTATTAGTGATATCCCTCTTCAGTGGTTTAGGTCAGACAATTTAGTACATACAATTACTCACTGTCACCTGTTATATGTGGTGTACCTCAGGGATTAGTTCCTGGTGCTCTTCTCTTTCTGATTTACATTTTACCCCTTCGTTAGATTATTTGTACCCTATTGCCTTTCCCGCTGTGATGGTGGTATTCAGAAATATCTCTGCATCCGTTATCTAAATATTCCAATTTTTCCCATTCATAGGGTGTCTGCTACGCCTGATTTTGTAATCAGAAATCAATGCATTCTATGTGATTCATCACTAAACCTTGATTCACATATCAAGTCACTCACCAAAGTTGCCATTCTTCATCACTGTGAGATTGCCTAGTGTTTATGCCCAAGCTTTCATCATGTCTTGTATTGATTCCTGCAGATCCCTTTTTGTCAGTTTTCTTGCTGGATCTCACAGAAACTTCAGTGTATTCACAACTCTGCAGCCAGAGTCCTCACTCACACAAAGCGCTTTACTCACATCACCACCATTCTTTTTCAGCTACACTGGCTTCCTGTTCAATCCTGTATCAGTTTCAAAATATTTCTTTACACCTTCAAAGTCCTGCATAATCTTGTGCTCTCCTACCTCTGTGGTCCTTCCAATATCTCCCTCTCCCTCTTGTTCTCTCAGGCCTTCTTGTATCCTTCTGGCTGTCCCTCACACAAGACTTTCCACCATGGGACGGAGGCGCTTCAGCGCTATGAGCCCCAAACTTTGGAATCATCTTTCTCAATCTCTCTGTGATCTAACTTTAAATGAAACGCTTATCTTTTCACTTATTATGTTTCTTCATCCTTTAGGGCTTAGTGCCCCTTCCCTATTGCGGTTGAGAAACAGAATTGGGATTGTGACAGGCACTTTAAAAAATGTAACTAAGACAATTGGGCGCAGTCCTTGTAAAAAAATATGAGAGCTGTTGCCTCACAGTGAGAAGGTCATAGGTTCAATTCATAGCCGGGGTGGCCAAGGTCCTTTCTGTGTGGAGTTTGCAAGTTCTGCAGGAATTTCCTCTCACAGTCCAAAGACATGTACATCAAATGAATTGCAGATGGGAAACTGCCTCTAGGTGTGACTGTATGTGTGAGTGTGTTTGTGTTTCTGCCCTGCGATGGACTGGCAACCTGTCCGATGGGCTCAGTCACATCTTACCGGTCACATCTTAATGGGCTCTATCAGTCACATCTATCAGTCACATCTTAAATCTTGTCCTTGGGCAAGACTCCCACATTTACCCACTTATGTAACAATTCTGAATAAGAGTGTCTGCAGATTGTATAAACATGCATTAGCCATGCGTATTACGATATAACAGTGCCTACTGTGGATGGTAGCACTATGAAGCATGTATTTATCTACCACTAAGATAATGCTAATCTCTACCAGCACCCTAATGGCTTTAACCATGTTCAACTGACATCAAGCTAACAATTTAAACCCTCACAGCCTCAGTCAACACAGACGTGTGAAGCCTTTTAACAGATATTTTACTTTGTATACAGTTTGAGAGTGAACTAAACATTTCAAGCATTCAACCAATTTCACCACAACTGAAGTTGATGTAAAATGTATTAATCTTGAGTGTGTCTGATGTATAAATGCTCACTGCCTTGTAGTCTCAGCACTGAATGTATTACTACTCATAAAAAAAAAAAAATGAAATAGAAAATGCAGAGTGAGTGGGCCTTATGAGGCAGCAAGCACATTCAGCAATGCTGCTGCCTCATACTCCAGCTAAGACCAGGTGACCAAATTCAAAATTGTAATCTAAATAAACCCTGTTGTTTACAGTGCAGTGCAATTTCAGTTCAATATTGTCAAGAAAGTGATTCTGTATCCGTCTGACTGATACTCTATTTTTTCTTATTTTCAAACATACACCCAAAAATAAGGCTTGGCAACCGGAGCACTGCCTAACTGTGGATTCTGCAGAGAAACTGTCTGTACCTTGCATGCTAAAAATCCACCTTCTACTATTACTGATATGGCCTGGCTGACCCAGGCTTTTATTTAAATGCTTGACAACATGAGGACCAACAGCCATAGTGCATGACCACAAGATGTGTTTTACATGCTCACACTAATCAGTGGCTCCAGTCAGGGGTGGACTGGGACTAAAAAAACATTGTGGACTTTCTCCCAAACAGGCTCACCAGGTGGACATGTACAAACAGCCACTAGCAGATCTGTACGTATCGGCTGTCATCCGTTGGGATGGGGGGTGGGGGGAGAGGGATGGGGGACGAAACGAATGATTTTGAAAAGCTATAATGGTTCCGGCCCCACGCTTCAAATACAAAATCAACAGCTATATACCAACCTCCACCAAAGAATAATTCACTCTTGTTTGTTGGCTTTTACCTATGGATTTTACACCTGATAAATTATCGTATTAGCGCCCTCTGCTGTTGAATGTCAGTTAAGGAGAAGGGCAGGCCAACAGCCGTTCTGGACTTTTCCAGAATGCACAGAATGCCAGTCCGCCCCTGGCTCCAGTGTCAATGCTTGTCCTAGATGGATTTTAAAAAGGTTAAACCACTGCCCATTTTGTGTACAAACTTGCTTAACTAATGTTTTTGTTTTGAAAGAGGAGTTACTTAAGAAAAAGAATATGGGTCGGTTTCTCTGACAGGGATTAAGCCTAGTCTTGGACTACCCTTTCTTTTTCAATGGAAA
The DNA here is from genome assembly GCA_037974365.1 of Hydrocynus forskahlii. Classification (NCBI taxonomy): domain Eukaryota; kingdom Metazoa; phylum Chordata; class Actinopteri; order Characiformes; family Alestidae; genus Hydrocynus; species Hydrocynus forskahlii. The sequence goes on from JBBPCX010103581.1 coordinate 18,754, forward strand.
ATCTTTATTCACCGCACTACATAATCCAGGACTAGGCTTAATCCCTGTCCGGGACACCGACCATGAATGTTTTAAATGGCAGCGGAACTTCTGGCAACTGGAACATTTGGCAAGAACAGTGGCAAAGTGTAAATTCCAATGAGCCCAGACAAGTCTGAGGTGATGGAAAACAGTTTTCTAAACAATACCAAACCTGTGTTCTATAAAGTCTTATGACACATATAATTTGCCCAGCCCTACATGTATTATATATATATATATATATATATATATTGCACGTTAATGCAGTTTTCTTACATTACTCTTACAGTGGGAGAAATAATTATTTGATCCCTGCCTAATTTGTAAATTTGCTGACTTGGAAAAAAATGAACAGTCTCTAATTTATGAGGTAGTTTCATTTTTATGAAGAGAGAGAATATCAACCAAAAATCAAGAAAAAACATATTCCATAAAGTTATAAATTGATTTGCATTTCACTGAGTGAAATAAGTATTTGATACCCAAGCAAAACATGACTTAGTACTGGGTGGAGAAACCTTTGTTGGCAAGCACAGCAATAAGACGTTTCGTGTAGTCGGTCACCAGGTTTGTACACGTCTCAGGGGGGATTCTGGCCCACTCCTCTTTACAGAAACTCTAAATCCTTTAGGTTTCATGGCTGGTGCTTGGCAACTCGAAGCTTCAGCTCCTTCACAGATTTTCCATAGGACTGAGGTCTGGAGACTGGCTCGGCCACTCCAGGACCTTAATGTGCTTCTTCTTTAGCCACTCCTTTGCTAACTTGGCAGTATGTTTTGGGTCATTGTCATGCTGGAAGACCCTTAACCCATCTTCAGTGTTCTGGCTGAGGGAAGGAGGTTCTCGTCCAAGATCGTACAGAACATGGCCCCATCAATTGGCCCCTCAATGCAGTGAAGTCATCCTGTACCCTTAGAAGAAAAACATCCCCAAGCATAATGTTTCCACCTCCATGTTTGACTGTGGGGACGGTGTTCTTCAGGTCATACTCCGCATTTATCATCCTCCTAACATAGCGGGTCGAGCTGATACCAAAATGCTTGATTTTGGTTTCATCTGACCACAGCACTTTCCCCCAAGCCTTTTCTGAATCATTTAGATGTTCACTGGCAAACTTAAGATTGGCTATACCTGTGGCTTCTTGAACAGGGGGACCTTGTGGGCACAGCAAGATTTCAATCCATTATGATGTAGTGTGTTCCCTCTGATCCCTCACCTTTCTCATGAGGCAAGATACTGCATGGAGCTCCAGACTGAGGGCAATTGATGGTCATTCTATATTTCTTCCATTTCCGAATAATCGCAGCAACAGCTGTCAGCTTCTCAACAAGCTTCTTGCTGATGGTCTTGTAACCCATTCCAGCCTCGTGCAGGTCTACAATCTGGTCCCTGATGTCCTTCAACAGCTCTTTGCTCTTGCCCATGGTGGTGGAGAGGTTGGAATGGAAGAAACTGATTCTGTGGACAGGTGTGCTTTATACACATAATGAGTTAAGATCAGGAGTGTCTGTAATAGATTGACTGTAATCTGTGTGTAACATGGGCGATGAAACGGCGAAGCTTACGTCCCATAGTGTACATATATTTTAACAGACATAAGACATTGTAAACAAAACAAAAATAGTGCAAATAAGAAGTATAAAATAAGGTAAGCCTGCGATTTGACCTGTCCTGAGTATGTGGATAGCTCACTTTGCGTATAAGTAAGACATACTTGTGCAGCGGTTGAAGGAATGTGTAAATAATATGACCAGAACAGCCAGTGTAAACAGTGTAACCCTATAAAACTGTATGAGACAAGTGAAAAAATATCCCTACTTATGTCAATATTACATACTAGTGATCTCTACTATGTGCACCATTTGTGTTATCAGTAATTCACTTAACTGTAAGTTAAATATTGTATTAATACCCAGCATGTGTGTATATAACATAGTGTATTTCATATTGAGGTTTTTGCAGATTTCTTATTTGGATTTATTTATATTTACTATTTTATATTGTTCTTGTCTCTGTGTGTTGCAAGTTGTGACATAAGCAATTTCCTCTGAGATCAGTAAAGGTTTCTGGTTCTGATTCTGATTCTGAAAGTTACAGTGGAATGATAGAACACAATGGGCACGTGACAGAACTGAATGAGATAATAATATAACAGATGGATGAAATGGTAGAATAAAGGGGTCGAATGATAAAATACACGGATACTTTTGATTCAGTGGAGTTAAGCAGTGTGTTTATGGGAATGAGTGTGTTTTTCTCTTAGTAGCAGATAATGAATGCCGACTGCTTTGCTGGCTGCGGTGGCTATCGGCTCACTGCCTCATTACTCGCGCAATGATGCCGTGCTTGCTCACTAAACACGAGGGAGGGGAGTGCACACCCTCACACATACACACATGAACATGCACAGACATTATTGCAACCTCACGACTCTCTCTTCTCCTCTAGTGCAGGTATTTTAGAGAGTTAAGGGGTTGGGGGCAGAAACGTGGCCTAAAAGAAAATAGACTTTCTCTCCCTGTGTGATGGTAAGCCATGATTCTGTAATGCTACAGACACTGAAATGCTTATATAGAGTAAATAGAACCTCCAGCATGGTGCACTCGTTTATCATTTCATCTCTACTCAGAACGCTCCTCGTGTTCTTCATTACTGAGCGTGTGTTTGTGCACTGAACTTGCTGAGTTGATGACAGCTTTGAATGTGCTCTTCCCAACTAAATGTGTGATATGGATGCTGTATCTGTTGCATCTCTCTCTCTCTGTCTCTATCTCTCTGTCTCTCTCTCTCTATCTGTCTATGTCTCTCTCCTCATCCATGCATCCATCCATCTATCCTTCCATCCATGTATTGCTGCTCATCTATATAAGCACAGCTTGTTGAAGATTTTTATACAATTTATTCATTCCAGGATTGACATAATTTAATATATTCGATGACTTTGATAATTCTCCTGAAAAATACAATTCTCCTGAAATAGCTTAACATACTGTTAAAAAACTGCATTAGGCACACTGGTGTCATTCTTAAATGGGGAAGTTAGATCTAGTTAATTGTGTAACTCCTTCTAGTAGTGCATACAAAGACTACTGAGCAGCTCAACAGCTTTGCTTCTGAAAAAGTATTAGACAATTTAATGTCAAAACTATTAACAAGTAGCTCAAAGGTAAGCTATGAGTCATCTGTGTTCTACATCACCATTCATCGCTTTGACATTTGATACCTCAGACATCTCATGTACAGAATGTTCCTTCATAAAATTGCATTGAATAGCTCTAGTGTTAGTTGGCTCATCTGAAGGAACATCACTGACATGCCACTTTTTTAGCCCTGACAATGTGGTAAATCAGTTCATTTCACATCTATTAATTTGATTCTAGTTCATTTCATTTCTGTCATTCCCTATCCCTTCTGTCTCTTTCTCATTCACTTTCCTTTTCTCCCTTCATTCACTCTTTCTATTGATCAATCTATCACCTTTCTTTTCTCTTTCACACTCTTTTCTCTTTCTCTATCCTTTCTACCTCTTTTTCCCTCTCTGTCACCCCTTTTCTTCTCTCTTTCTCTTTTATATTCTCTGAATTAAACTTGAAGCTTTGGTGCTGTGTGAAAGTCCTTGTGCCTCCTCTCCTTATTTGAATATGAAAATATGCAGAGACAGTGTGTGTGTGTGTGTGTGTGTGTGTGTGTGTGTGTGTGAGAGAGAGAGAGAGAGAGAGAGAGAGAGAGA